>SMSR01015878.1:27394-41159 GCA_019453355.1 Ceratina japonica | reverse complement strand
TAGAACGGTAGTGAATAATTTTTTAAATAAACACGAACTAGCCGGCGGTATAATTTCCTTATAGATCGGGGCCGTTGTAGAATTCCAGCGTCAATTCCGTTCACGAGCTCTGCAATCGTCCTGCGCGTCACGGTCCCTGGAATTATTCTGGCCGAGGACATTTCTTGCTTACTCTCAGCCGCACGAAATCAAGTGGCGGGACGTGCACGCCAATTACCAATGACTATTGACGTACTGCATTTACCCGGCTGTCATACGTGCGCTCTGTTTGCACCGCCGTTAAGAGTTTTCGACGGCGAGTTGCGAAACTGCGATCACCGCTGCTGGAGATAGTTAAGCCTCCGCGAACTTTCGAGCTGAACTAATGAACGCGCGGAAAGGTTTAACTCGCCCGGACCGATGGCGCATACACGCAAATTAGGTGCAAATGTTCGACTCGCGGTCGAACATTTTTTTCATCATCGGAATCTCGCATTCCCTTTGTCCGCCTTTATCCGTGATACGTCTCGTCTCGAGTCATAGAATAGTAGCAGTATATGTAATAAAGGGACTCGTTTCGGTTCATAGTGAATTAAGGGGAGGTTCCGGGAACAGGAACGGAATAGCCGGAGAAGAAATTCCCATCATTTATCGTTTTTAAAGGCTTCTCAAGATGATGTAAGCCCGACGTGAATGCGCTCTCTTCGATACAAACAGGACGAAAAACCGTATCGATCGGCGCGTCCGACACGAAGAAATAAAGTTAATGACGATGACGAAACGAACATCGGGTTATTCCGATAGACGGATAGTATCGAAAATAGCTGTGTGATTAATGGCAGATCGCGGGTACTCGTAGTAGCGTCGGGACAGTAGTTACTGACCGTAATAGACGGACAATGACAGAGGCCAAGGAGCTCGATATTACGTGGAAGTGAATAGTGAGCGTCGCGAGCAGACACGGCGCTTGTTTGTTCCTCCGGGCAATATCAAGATAGTTGCCCCGAGCAATATCGCGATAGTTGCGAATTATTTTACACACAGCAGCGAGGATCGAGCGATTAATTAAAATCCGGACCAATAAAACTGCACGTATTTGTCAAAAACAGAATGGAGTCGATGNACAATAGGTATGTATAGTATGTATAGCATTAATTCGAATCTGCCAAACGTCGGCTTCGGAGTTTATTAAATATTTGTCGCAAATATTTACATGTCTTCCCGTTCAGATTTAATATTCCAATCGAATCGGATTCACGGATATTTAAACATCGCGTCGCGTAACATTAAATACTAAAAACCGTTTTTCTGGTTATCACCTTTTGATCACATGTTTATTCGAATTAACGCGGCGGCGGAGTTGGACGGGAATGGGAAATTTAAGCCGGCCACTGCCGCTGCCGCCGCTGTAAAGAGGTGGATCACTTGTCATTATAGACGGTCCCTCTTTTTCCCCCGGTTCCAGTTTCATGACCAATTCTGGCCGGGGTAGACGATGGATCATTCTTGTTAACGAGACTTTTTGCCCGGCTCTCAGGTGTCGTGGATCAAGCGAAAGGACCTTCAGGAGTTACTAACCGTAGGGTTGAAAACGTACGCCAACGACGAGCGGTTCCAGGCAATTCATTACCACCACAGCGAGGATTGGACTCTTCAAATAAAATACGTTCAACCGAGGGATGCCGGATTGTACCAGTGCCAAGTGTCCACCCATCCACCCACCAGTATATTTCTGTTCCTCGAGGTTGTCGGTAAGCGTGAAATTAAACACCGATATAACCGATTCGCGTGCGGGGCCCAGGATTTTCGGCACGTCCACAGATCCACGCGCAGATATCGCACGCGCGCGGTGGTGTGTGCACGCGTGTCGCTCGTGACGGCCACAAATCCGCGGCTCGCTTTTTTAACCCTCCCTTTTATTAAAATACAATTTTCAGCGTCTCGCGTGTTATTTCCGCATAGATTCGATTGAACGACCGGTCCGTCGCTCGACCGGCCGGACGGAATAAATTAAATTCTTGTTCATTCCGTTGAATGGTTAATGAAATTGAAATAAACGGTTCGAAAAGAGCCTCTTTCTACCATTGCGTTGCTCGCTCTCCCGTTTGTGAAGGGAGCGCGCTTGACAACCGGGCGAACAAGCGTTGGGAAAATATCGTTTCGATTACGCGTATCAATCATTTTTCCTCTTTTTCATCAATTTCAACGATTCGATTCGCACACCATCATCTATGCGGTCCATTCAGATACTACCGTCCACAGTCGTTTCTTTTGTGTTACTGCTCTTTTACCCACGATCCCATGTCACAATTCTGAAAACATCGAACTGCGTCACTGACATAGTGAACGTTGCCCACACCACCAATGCACGATCAAATAACGCAAATACAATAGACAGAAAAACGGGCGTTTTTTTTTTTTTTTTTTCGTTGAGTAGCCCTGTTTACGTCGGCGCGAAGAGTAGCGTGGCTGTCTGTCTCAAAGGGCCGCGTAAAGAGCATCGCGGCTACTTGGAAACAGCGCACTTTGTCCGGTTTCCTGATAAGAGGCGCCCGACCAACGGAATATCTATAGCGACGATGCTTTTTCCTTATGCACTACCTCTAGTCTCTAGAAAAAGACCGTTCTACACCGGATCGTCTACCGCCCCCCCTCACCCGATTCCCCCCTCCGCTTTTTTCAACTCTTTCATTCTCTCTATTACCCGGTTCACGGTCTTTGTTTCGGCTCGGTGTCTATATATTTTCTTTCTTATTTCACGCAGACTCCCGTACGAGAGGGCCAAGTCGTCTGAGGACAGCGAAACAGCGCTTTTATCTCGATTTTATTAAACAGGCGTGTCCGATCAATAGCGAGAAAATGCTTTTTATCAGACGCAGGAGGCAGAAGTTCCATGAATTACGACGCTCAGTCTCGGCGTCGCCGCCGTTTTAAGCACCTCTTCTCTCTCTCTCTCTCTCTCTCTCGATCCCTGTATGTCTTTCTCCGTGTGTATCGTGTAGTATTTGCATTTAGATTCCAGTTTTTAGAACTCTACGCTCCTGTATCCATGGCCATGGATCCGTGTAGTTAAACGTGTGCATTTCATGCGTGCGTGAATACGGGGCGGANCTCTCTCTCTCTCTCGATCCCTGTATGTCTTTCTCCGTGTGTATCGTGTAGTATTTGCATTTAGATTCCAGTTTTTAGAACTCTACGCTCCTGTATCCATGGCCATAGATCCGTGTAGTTAAACGTGTGCATTTCATGCGTGCGTGAATACGGGGCGGACGCGCGCGCGCGCGCGCGAGCGAGCACGTACGAGTTGCTATCTAATTTTGCCCTGGTTTCCGGGATCGTGTTTTTCTCGTGACATCTGACGGATACGTACGAGAACCTTCCTCAGGTGCTTCTAATATTTATACTCTCTCTCTCTCTCCTGTCTGGGGCTCGTCCCGAATCTGGGACGTGTATTATTTACGTTTCCTCTACCGCGCTTGAAATTCATGGGCCGAGATTTTTCTGATCCGAGCGATGATGTATGGCGGCATCGGCGGCAGGACGTTTCGATTACCACCATTTTATATGCTGCTAAATGGCAGCGACGGTTTATAACGGGCCGGGACAGGGACGAATGTTGCTCCGGATGCTCTAGACGAAACATCCTGGATTCCGATGATCGATTCGTGTTGCGCCTCTCCCTTGTGTAAAACCGATTCGCTAATTACCGCCGGTGTCCCTCGCTCGACGGCCATAAATTTATACGTTCCGCTGTCCCACCTATTTATTTTCTTTTTTTTTTTGTTACTCGCGATAAATTATCGGGTCCCGGCCGCTCGATCGCCGTCGATACACTCTCGAACAAGGAATTCCAAGTGATATCGGACATCGGACTAACACACCGTTTTCAGGTACTTCTCCACGAAATTTCTTAAACGCTCTCGAGATATCGATATCGCATCAGAGTTTCGATGAAACATATTTCCGACGATAGAGCATCGGTGGTCTGACTCTGATTCGGTGGATTCCTCTTCGCGGTCAATGCGCGATTTATTTTATACAGTGACTCCACATTAATATCCGGACACACTTCAAAACGGAATTAGTTTTTTAATATCGAGCCAACTAACTCAAGTTTTGTGAGCTTTTTTAAAAGGCTTAGTATCTCTATGCAATGTGTAACGAACAATTAAGGTTGTACGAGACGTATGAGAAATATGTTACGAGAATNCGAAATTTCTTAAACGCTCTCGAGATATCGATATCGCATCAGAGTTTCGACGAAACATATTTCCGACGATAGAGCATCGGTGGTCTGACTCTGATTCGGTGGATTCCTCTTCGCGGTCAATGCGCGATTTATTTTATACAGTGACTCCACATTAATATCCGGACACACTTCAAAACGGAATTAGTTTTTTAATATCGAGCCAACTAACTCAAGTTTTGTGAGCTTTTTTAAAAGGCTTAGTATCTCTATGCAATGTGTAACGAACAATTAAGGTTGTACGAGACGTATGAGAAATATGTTACGAGAATCTTAAAATTATTGTAATATATTTATACTAGCTTTTACCCGAATTTCTTGCGTACTCAAAGATGGGACAAAATCTGAAGTCGCTTCATAAATCCTTATATGAATGTAAAATTGAATACAATAATGAAAATGCGGTTCACTAAGGAACCGCGAAAGTTGCTCGACGTTCGACGATGACGTTTAACCTTTCTCTATTGGAGACTCTAGTTAAAATTTCAAACGTCCCGTTTGTAAAATTCCACAGGAGATAGAGTTCTTTGATCCAATATTAAAAACGTTATTCCGTCTCGAAATGTGTCCGAATATAAAACTGGAAGTCAGTGTGTGACTTTGAGAAAACTGTGATTTTAGAAATTAATCGGTTCCGAGCGTCCGACTATACGCGCGCTTATTCCCCTTAAGCGCGGCGCGCACAATAGTCGCTCTACTACTGCGTACCGGCCAGGATGACGCGGCGGCGGTGGCGACGCGAGACGCGGCGAGGAGCAGTTTCAAAGGCGGGAACGCCGAGGCNTTACTCCGTCTCGAAATGTGTCCGAATATAAAACTGGAAGTCAGTGTGTGTTTTTGAGAAAACTGTGATAAATTAATCGGCTCCGAGCGTCCGACTATACGCGCGCTTATTCCCCTTAAGCGCGACGCGCACAATAGCCGCTCTACTACTGCGTACCGGCCAGGATGACGCGGCGAGGAGCAGTTTCAAAGACGGGACCGCCGAGGTAATGCGATTAATCGATTAATCCGAGTTAAGAGAATTAGCATTCGCCGGACGTCCCCGTCGCTCTTGGTTATCGCCTCCGGTAAAAGAAGCGAGATAGAAGATAGGAAGAAAGAATTGAATTCTGTAGGTTGCTCACTAATTAAAACGCGATCGAAGCGAATGGATCGAGCCAGAGCCCTTTCTCGCTGCGGCGCGACGGTATGCGCCGCTCGCGAGTGGCTTCGCGGCTGAAAATCAGATTGAATTACCAGAGAATAAGAAGTTGGTAAAGGCGTATTTAACGAGGGCAGCGACTCGGAAAGAATTTATCTTGGCTGCGGTAACGTCGGAATCAATAACGATCGCGGCCATTGTGGGTCGAGAAACGAAGATAGATTCAAAAGTTGACCTTAATGACGTCTCATTAGTGCGTAATTAGTCAAGTCGGGGTAAATAAAAAAAAAAGAAATATAATTTTTTTTTTCGCCAAGAGATAAATAAGTTGGTTCGGGCTAAGAAAGTACGTCGACCTTTCCAAGTATGCGCTCGTGCAGCCGCCGCCGCGCGGATCTAATTTTAATCATCCGATATTGCTACATCACCCTTAAAACTTTAAACACAGACCGCATACAGAAGGGATTACGTCACACCACATTTAATAAGCTTCTCAATTTCTACGGGATAGTACCCCGGCCGTTATTTCTTTTTTCCCGACGGAAATTAATTAAGAAACTAAATTACAAACAAGATCTCGGATAATACGCCGGCATAATTGAACGACCGGAGACCGAGAAACGGCCGGACTGATTCGAAAAAGAGGAAACGGGGAAAACTGTACGACAGACCGAGCCGGTCGCCGGAAATAGGAACGCAGAAAAGAGAAAGTGAAGAAAGCGCGAAATTGGCCAGCCGGTCGAAGCCAAAGCCGTTATAAACGACGAAGCGCGATCGGCAATCGGTTTAAGGTAGTTGTTGCCCAATATAAGTCAAAACAAAGCTTAAAACTAAAAATACAAGATTTTTTATGTATTAAAAAACCATACATTAAGAAAGATGAATTTTAATTATTATATTATATTGTACAATGAAAAAATAAGTATTTTCAATAAGAATTATACTCTCGTATGATTCAAGTAGTTAAAACTGAAAAAGACGTTGCTACGTCGCTCTGTCGGAGTACTACCACATAGTACTATTTATGTGTCAGTGACTTCACACGGGCTATTGCATAATCTCAAAAATGTCATCGACTATAGTAACTACTTTCAATCCCTTCTGTAATCTAATCACTCCTCAATGAATTTGAACGTAGCAGCAAAAGGCGACATTGCTACATCGATCGAACTTTTCATAGTCATCGTGAAAAATGATAAAACGATAACATTTAGATTAATATTACTCCATAACTAGATGGTCAAAAATTTCAAAAAAAATCCATGTGTTTTATTATAGTTTACACTCATTTTGTCTTAATTTTCAACTATTTGTTAATACTTATTCTATTACTATAACCAAAGAAAGATATTTTTCACGTGTCGTCGCCATTACTACAACTAAATTACAACGTAAAAATTGCGAATTTTGATTGACAATATCACAAAAACGAGATGGTCAATTGATCCAGGATTTCACATAAATGTTCGTTGATACCTATATTAATTTTGTGCAAAATTTCAAGCAATTTTCAATACTTTCGATTTAGGAAACAACTACCTTGACGCCGCGGGCCGATATTCGCGGTATTCGAGTCACGGGGAAACGAACAATTGACGGAACTCTGATCGTCCTCGAGTCCTGACGTTTTAATAAATTTCGTACACGGCCCTCCGTCCGGCGACGAGAATTCGTCGTTTTTACTCGCTGGCGTCCGCTGCGCGTCGTCTACCGTCGGATCTCTAAGGCCGTGATTCGAGAGGGAAAGAGTACAGTGGCATTCGAAGCGTGTGCAGCTTCAAAAGAGTGTATCGCGCGGAGAACCGCTTAAAACGCGACTCGCACTCTCGTTCGCGCGCGCGCTCGTCCGTGACGCGCGCCGTGAAACGGAAGCTCGAGGGGCCGAGGGTGAACGGGCAAAAGTGTATCCGGTGGAGGGACGACGAAGGACAATGTTCCATGTCACACCTGATCCTATAGGAGGCTCACGGGTGCCATGTCAATCCGCGTCGGTGAGCGGACGAGCGGACACGACGTCGTTCAAGTAAACGAAAAGGTAGAGAGATGACTAGGTTTTACGGCGGGAGAGCGAGCAGGAGAGAGAGAGTTGTCGTACTCGTGGTAGGACGAGGGGGGTAGCTTAAAATTCCCCGGGTAACGTCGGCCCGCGGAAGAGAGAGCACAAAGGTTGCTTGTTCTATAGAGCGCGGTTAAAAGAACGAGCGAGAACGGGACGGGGAGATAGCGATAGGAGGACAGAGAGAGAGAGAGAGAGAGGGGGAGTGAGATTTCGTACGCCATCCCCGTATAACCCTTAACCAGCCGCACGACGCATACCTCTTTCCCTTCCCGTTCCCAACCCCTGCTCATAACCGCCTCGGATTCTAGTAAACAATATGGGATCGGACGGTAAGCTGGTCACGTCTGACGCGTCACGTTTTACCATTTGCAGAGGCCAGAGCCGAGATAGCCGGTCCCCCGGAGAAGTTCGTGAGGCCGGGCAGCACCCTGCAGCTCCACTGCCTCGTGAAAAAATCGACCGAGACGCCGTCGTATCTATTCTGGTACCATAACTTCCGTATGATCAACTACGACACCGACCAGGGGGTCAATGTCAGCACGGACCTGAACGGGCGCGAGAGCTGGCTGGAGGTGCCCCGCGCGTCCGATCGCCACTCCGGAAATTACACCTGCGAGGCGAGTAACGCTCGACCGGCGCGGGTGCTGGTCCACGTGTTCAAAGGAGATAATCCGGCCGCGATGCAGCACAGCACCGCGTCCTCGCCGCCATCTGTCACAGAGTGCGCCGCGCTATTGATGATGTTCACCGCGTTAAAGCTGCTGCACCAATCGACGAGCCCCACGAACTGACCGTAACACCGTGTGCCCCGTCGCCCCGTCGTCGGATAGGAAAGATGAACGTACACCGATATAGTATTCCAGAATAGAGGAAAAACGTTGAGGGAAGAGACGAGGATAAATGTATGTGCGGGGTCCGCGCGTACTTTATACCACTTCACAGGTGCAGCTTGCCGCCGGAACTCTAGTAGTTAGACACGGGATTTCTAGACTACGATTCGATCTTCCAAAGGTGAGAGAACAAAATTATCGTGATACGTAATAATGGCGCTAGTTCTTAAGGGTGACCGTGTGAGAGGAATCGTCGTCGGACGACTGCGAAAAAAGTGAAACGGTTCTGCTGCTGCATGCTATGCTCGCGTTTCGACACAACTCGGACGAGAAGTATACGTAATAACGAGAGCTATTTATTTAGAAATGTAACGTTCGTGTAAATAGCGACGCGAGTCGTCGCCGATGCTCAAGTAGCCACTTCGAACGACGCCCACGTATTCGTTGTATCGCGCGAATAACGGAGAACCACAGCGGGAGTAGAGTATCGTTATAGAGAGATCTCGTTCTCTATTTGGGTGTATTTTTAAACAGCGGATACAAATTTCATCGTGTTCCACCGTCGACGCGGGCACGAACACACGTACCTGCTGCGCGTACACACATGCACGACGTCCCGGGTCAAAGAGCTCTGCCGTTTCACACGCCACTATCTGTATTAAGCGTTGCGCGATACGTGTAAACGTGTAAGCCGCGCGGTAACTATCACGATCGTAGAAGTGTAACTGTATAATCTGTCCTGCGACGAGTGGCACGATTAATGGCGATAATCCTGTCGCGATCCGACGCATTTTACCGGTACAAACTTTCGAACGATGTCCCGCGGACCACTGGTATAGCGAGCGACAACTTTATTCAGTCGACGGTGTCAACTATATCTCACTCTCTCTCCCTCGGCCCGCGCCCCCGGGAAATTTGTTACGCTAATGGCAGCGGTGAGGGATCGTTTCGCGCCGCCGGTTGTTGACCAGCTTTTCACAACTATCCCGGAACGGAAAAAAGCCGGCCGTCGTCAGAGCGTTAACGGGGGGAATAATAAATTCGCGCTTACCGCCGCTCTACGTCTAGTCTAAATACATTTCGTGTCGTGTCGTGTCGTGTCGTGTCAAAAGGGGAGAAAATTCGCCGAGATATAATGGGATGATTACGTATTCGGCCTACGATACGCGTACAGGTACATAAGCAGGTGTGCGTAATTAATCGTGATAATCCGGCGTAATGCAGCACAGCCTAACGACATTATCTTCTATTGCCTTGCTCCGCACAGACACAACCTTGCTCATAATGTCGAAATTAGTTCTGTCTGACGTCCACGAAACGACTATACTCAGGTGTCGCCAATAGCTGGAGGAAATCGTCGCGACGTTTCACGACGGAATAAATTGTTTTAAACTGCACGACTGTCGAGCGTACTTGACATTTTAGCAACACCGTCGGTCGCGAATCGACGCATTCAGCGCTATCATATTTAATGTATCATATTTAGGAAATATTAATAGATCGAGTATTCCACCGAACG
The DNA here is from genome assembly GCA_019453355.1 of Ceratina japonica. NCBI lineage: Eukaryota > Metazoa > Arthropoda > Insecta > Hymenoptera > Apidae > Ceratina > Ceratina japonica. Next base: position 31,382 of record SMSR01015878.1, on the reverse strand, counting down.
TCGAGTCGACCGTGCCAATCGTTACATTGTTAATAATTCGTTATCGTTTGTCCATTGCGTCAAATTTTATATTTGCATCAATTCTCTCGAATCAATTGTTACTACTAGGGGTCGTCCATAAATTACGTCGCACGTTAAGAGCGAGGGAGGTGGTCGACAAAGTGTGTGACACCGTCTGGGGAAGAGTAATGAGCTTTGTGACGTCACACGCATAAATCTGAATTAAAACTCTAAACTTCAACTGTAAGGAAAAATTTTAATCAAACGTTCAGACAAATATGACCACCCGTGATGACAAGGACGGGGCTCTAAAAATCACGAAATCTGACGTAATCTATGGATGGATGGCCGCCCCTTACTGACATACGTATTGTACGTACGTACGTAGAACGAATGGTTTATAGAGAATCGTTTCTGTTTGTCGGTGAGCCAAGAATCACAGTAGCGTAAATCAAAATCCGGAACAACAGTTTTTTATATTAATATATATATATATATTAATTTCTTCGTGTTGACTTGAAAACGTGTGTGTGTGGACAGTTTGTCAAGAATATTGTTAGAGAAAAGAGGAACGGAGTTGTTACATCGTTGTGATTCTCAGCCTATTTGCTGCCTATCGAAGAACGTAAGACGATCTTGTCGGACCAGGACTTGTTTCACAGTGTGTGTTAGTATTGCCGTGTGTTTCGAAACTAATCCACTATTTCCTAGGTAGAACACAGCTGTTTCACACGTATCCGTACACGTTGTCAACAGGAATAATCCAGTTTCTGCAAATAATATAGCCGGCGGTATTACCGGTGTGATCGGATATCGATGCGACCGAACGAGAAGTTGGCTGGTGCGAACGGCACCAAAAGTACACATCGAGGAATTACCCTACAAAATATGTATATCGTATCGATCCGATAATCGCAATTACTCGATCGTTTACGAACGATAACATTCATTTCGCCATAACGTCATTTGCCAGCAAATATTTCGTTTATAAAGACGACTCTGAAATACGATGGATAATTTAACGTGATGTTCGATGATATGTCGCTGTCTATTGTATGTACATAAATATATATATATATATATATATACAAATATAAATATGTTACGGACGTCGCACAATGTTAATCTCATTTGATGGTTGAATAAAGTTTTCATAAAAATTCTACTTGACTCGAGAAAAACCGCAGACACGGGAGCTTTAATTATTCGCGGATTTTCTAATCCGACGACGAAACAGTTCTTTTTTCCGAGTCGAACGAAGCATATTCATTCTATTCTTATCGCTATAGTATGCAGCAGGGTGTCTCGGAAAAAGTGTCGGAGCCGTGGAGGTGTTTCTGGACAGCGATTTCCCTCGCTGCAAAATGCGAGGTGAAGCACACGGTTTTTAAATTATTAACGAGAATCAGTGAGCTGGTAAATCAGCTACGGGGAGTATTGTATTGCCGCTGACCGGAAGGGGTCGTCGTGGCTCAGCGCGGGCCCTATATGCCGTGCTCTCTCATTGGTCAATATTAATAATTCCCAAACCCGTACGCGCCTCGGTTTACCAGTTTTGCCAGAGGAAATTAGCCCTAGTCCAACAGAAGCCCTACAGAATCACTTCTCTCCGGGTTTAACAGATTTCGTGGGACACCCGAATACAACTACGTACAATAACGTAAACATTTCAGCAGGTGCGTTTTTTTTTGCAAATTGACAGATATCAATATTCGTGGCTCTCCGGCAAAGGAGAGGAATAGTGGCACGAGTAATGAATTATACTTGGATACTCTTCGGCAACACAATAGACAGCGTTTTCACGAGTGCGTAATATAAGGCAGGTCTCTTTATTGAGGTAAAATACCAACGGAATGCGACGATGGGTTCACGGTGCATAAGCGCTTTCATTCATACCTCTCTCTCTCTGGCTTCCCTCTCCTGGCCCTGGCCTCCCATTTCGCTTACCACCTATCGACTCTCTCTCGCTCGCTCGCGGTGTCTACCTCCATTTACCTCTCCAGAGATGGAGAATTATTTCGCCGTGACACAGTTCGAGCCTCAGTCGAGCCGATAATAGCTGCATGCTAATGACATTGTTTACCACATTAAAATTACCGCTCCGCTCAATCGGTACTAATTGATTATTACGCCGCATCGAAATTATTCAAGAATTACCGCTTCGTTATTAATCGACGCGAGGCACTCGTTCAACCGATCGTGCTCGCTGCAGAGGAAAACCATCGCCGTTCGTGCTCGTTCAAAGAATCCTATTGTTCTTGATATCGGAGGAGGAGGAGGACGACGAGAGAAGGAGGACGACGAGAGAAGGAGGAGGACGAGAGGAGGTAGCTCTCTGACGAAAATTAGTCGGAACGCAGGCCGGACGATTTACCGAAGACTATTTGTCTGGCGCAGCAGTAGTTGGAGCGTAATCGAAACTAAATTTCACGACGGCCATTCTGAATTGTCTCTCGATTGCGAAGACGGTTTTAATAGCCGCACTCGATTATGTTTACCATGCACACCGTCAAAGGCACTTTTGATCGAGAAGTTCGATACGAAACTGGAATGCAACTCGAAGTACCTTCCCCAGCGGTGATTTGACCGTCGCCGCGCCGTGCTACCCTGCCAGTAGTCTCAAAATATCGCACCGGCCGCCGCGGCCCGCTGCGCCAGGGAATACGAGGCTCCCCCCGGTCGACGTATATTCGAAGGTTAAACTGTCGAATTAAAACATTTACATCATCCGATTTGCATCTCAATGAAATTCCCGGTCCCGGTGTATCGGCTGACTTCCCCATTACGCGGCAATTAACGACGTTTAAATTTTATCCACTTCCCCGACACTCCCCCTATTCTTCTTTTTTTCCTTTTTTTTTTTTTGCTTCTAAGAAACCGTTTCCCATTGACCCGATTTAAAGGTCGATGGAAACCGAACGGAGCGCCGGCCTGCAATCAGCACCCGGCTTTCGGCCGTGCTAAATTCGAATCGTTAATATCGTGTATACCAACGGAGCTGGACGTCATTATTCCAGAAAGATGACTCTAATCTATCCCGGTCGTGTTCTGCTGCTCGTCGAGATCGACGGCTCCGATTATGATTCGTCTTGGAATGTAGAGATTACTCCGTGCAGGATCGGTCATGCTTCCGATCCGCTGATATCCATCAGGATATCCCCTCGATCGGAAACCATATTAATTATAAGTACGCGTTTCCCGCAGGAGACGGTAACTTCCGATATGCAGACTGATCAGTTTTCAAAATAAATATTCGAACGAGAGATCTCACGTTTGTTGCTACTGTCTTATTGTTATTGTTATGTATGTATACTGTGTGAGTGAGAGATGGCGGGAATGTAGCACGGACGGTGGAGATAGCTGTATCGGTCGTCGGAGTTCGGAGCGAGTGGAGTTGGAAGCCAAAGAATAAAGAGATTACTAATTACGTATCCGAGTGGATTCCTTGACTAAGCATTCTACAATAAACGGACCTATCAGCCCGTACACAACAGTTATATTATGTGTACACGACGTTACAAGAGTCTGTGTAAGCTTGCCGATCCCGAGAGAGAGTAGGACCGTTTCGCGCAGCGCAGAAAGACGGTGGGGATCGCAGTGGAACGAGTCAGGCTTCGGCCGGACATGGGCCGGTATTCATAGTCGTTACTTATTTTTAAGGTCGCCTTGAGCATTTGCTTAAGTCCGTGTTTCCTGTACGAGACAAGGACGGGAAATATGGGATAGACAGTGATAGCAAATGCTTAAGTCGATCTCAAGAATAAGTAACGACTATGAATACCGGCCATGATCTCGGTATACGCGAGATAACAAGGATAAACGAGAGTCACTATCGGCAACGAACCGGATTGCATCGGGAAGTGGTGGTAAACGGGAGGAGAATTTGCGGAACGAGAAGAACTGAACTGTGCCCGGTTCTACTCTCTCTCGGGACCGCGAGTATATTGTACAAAGACCTTTGACTATATACATATAACTGGACTGCCAG
>SMSR01015878.1:3393-26154 GCA_019453355.1 Ceratina japonica | reverse complement strand
AGCAGTCCAGGTATCTACATATAGTCAAAGGCAAGGACCAATTTTCGATCGTTGCGCGTTTCTATTTCCTTCTAATATTTTTCCCACGTCGTCGATACTACTTGGACGTGTATTACCGTTACCTTCGAGCTGCGCGGTATCACTACTATGGACCGTCACGACGGCAGGAATGGTACTGAGTAAAGTTTATTTATTTATTTATTTACGGGTCCATTGGCCCTTTACAAGTACTGGTAATATAAAGAGCAGAACAAAAAAAGAAAAGAAAGATTTACATACTCCGAAAACTTCATGAGTGAAAAAAAACACAAAAAAAATAAAAAAAAATAAAATGAAATGAAATGAAATGACGATAAAGTACCAAGTACTAATGAACAATCGCAAAGCGCGTATCTATTTCCTTCTAATATTTTTCCCACGTCGTCGATACTACTTGGACGTGTATTACCGTTACCTTCGAGCTGCGCGGTATCACTACTACGGACCGTCACGACGGCAGGAATGGTACTGAGTAAAGTACCAAGTACTAATAATGGGCATGCGTCAGGTGCGTGAGACGTAGGCAAAGTATCAGGCGTAACCCTCTGGCGTACGATGGCGTTCAACGTGTTGACTGTTTCAAGGCTTAACCGGACGTAAACGAGTTACAAGTTGGGCGTACATAGCGTTCGGAAGTTGCGGTTTCGCGAGAGGAACGCCGTCGGAATAATCACGTTAGAACGGAGAGGACAGATATCAAACGTTCTCAGACACAAAGGACGTACTACACTTGTAGTTTCTGCAACGCGTGAGACAAGATAAACACGTTACGCGAGCCAATCCCCGTAGTAAAGCTAGCTAGCTCCCTGTGCCGCGCGCGGCTCATTTAGGTGTATCGGCGTCAGCAGCGGAACGTTCATCGGCAAATTCGGACAATGCGACGCACGCGCACGATCGTGCGTGCCGACAATTTTTGGCTGGTCAGCTGGTGATCGGGAATAGCAGCAGCCGAGGATCCTCTCGCCAAAATTTCGTATCGAAAAGAGAAATTTAATAACAAATTGGCCTGATATCGACCGATCGAAATCTCCACTTCCGAGCTATTCCAGTAATTTACCAAACGAGAATCGATCGAACGTGGAATAAAATTAATCCGGAACTCTGCTGGCGTGTCTCTATTCATCCCCTCGGCTGTACATCGGATAGCGAGCGATGCGTGTTCGCGGCTGCGGCTGTTTCGTTTTGAACGACTTCCGGTTTTGATGGATTTCGAGCCGGTCTGTCCCACCGCATCTGCGGCGGACGGGGGAAGTGAAAACGAGAGGACGAGATCGATGCGGAATCCCGGAACGAAGCTAACGAATTAGAAGTTCGCGGCATCAAAACCGTCGAGTGTGTAAGGAGACGTTCCGTCGTAATCCCAGTTGGCAACTACCCGAAGTTTTAATGCACTTAGACAGCGATTCTGGTAAAGGCTATTCAAACTTTATCTCCAGTTGAATCGTCATTCACGTCGCGCTCCTTTATTCGCCTGCTCTCTAAATATACTCGGGTCCCCTGTTCTTCTTTCGATCCTTGTAGGAAATGGCGCGCAATCCGTGTGGTAAAACCGATCGAGGAAATGTTTCGTTTACGTTTCGGCGGGGAACGCCCGGATACAATTTGTTCTCATTAACAAGTTTTCGGGATCAACGAATTAATTCTCGGCTACTAGACGCGGTCGGAGAACGAGGGCGCGGCGCGACGCCCAATTAAAGTAGTTCGACCGGGCGATATCTCAATTGTTTAGCGATTATCATGGGGAAGGAGGAGCACTCGACCGTCGCCGTTGGGATCGATAAGAATGCTTATTCCAGACGATGCTCGTCTCTGCGGTTATTAGAAATAAACGAACTACGAGGACACTCGAGGAATTAAAGACTGAAAACGCGATCAGAATCGGCTCGGGACACTTCGGCCCCCCGAGAGCCTTTCATTTCATACAGCCCGGACACAAAAAATAACGAGGTACTGTACCTTTTTATGCTAATATTTTAACTTTTTTCTTACAAATCTTTTTACACGATCCTTTGTATTATAATTACAAAATACGCGTTGCCGGTTTAAATAAAAGAGGGCTGCTTTATTTCAATTTGTCGCGTCCCTTCAATTAAAAAAGAGCACCTGGTTTTTTCGTTATAATTTACAGTCGAATCCGTAGAAAGCAGGCCGAAAAAAGAGGAATAAAGGGCCCGCGATTCAGGTTGACGAGTGCACGGAGAGCTTTAATCAGACTCGGGAGGCGTATTTCCCGGCGAATCGTGTTTCTCGTCCATCTTAAGCGGGATTCCGGAAGAAATTCCGAATCCCTAATGCGGCCACTAAGCCCGGGCTACTCGACGACCAAGATAATTCTACGAGGCATACCTGGTGGCCGCCGCCGGCGTTTGTAAATGACTGCGAGCTGGCGGCCGGCTCGATGACCCTTATCGACCGGACGAACCGAGATTGACCCGTGCCCCGTCAGCATTTTACTGACGAACCGTGATAAACCCCCGTGATTGTTATATACGTACACACGGCAAACAAGGCGGAGCGCGCGCGTCACGATAGGCCAGAGAACAAATTCGTCTTGGTCGGTCCTCAGGCCGGCGGCCCGCGTCCGGTCGCCGCGTCGCGCTTGTCCGATCGATATTTCAGAAAAATTTGTTTGCGCTCCGGTTCACCGGGTTAAAAAGGGACGGGACGAGGGAACGCGCGCGACATGGTTAGCGCGGCGGACGTGCATACATAAATATGCGGCGAGCGTGAGAGACATGGAAATAGATCGATGTCCGCCTCAACCGGAGCGTGTATTTTTCAAAATCATCTCGTCATTACCGGCGCGAGAACGTACGTTCGCGCGCGTACGTACGTAAAAGCGAAAAATGAAAGGGGAGCCCGCGGGGAACAACAGCCGCGGGGATGAAGAAAAGAATAATTAGAAAATATGACCGCGGAACGGAAACGGCTGTACCTATCCGTCGGCGCGTATGAAAAATGTAAATTTACATTGGTGCCGGTGCACCGGGCGGCGTATAACAGTTGATTTCGTTCAACGACGCCGGGGATAGAAAGGAAAATTTTAGCGCAAACGTATCTAATTGCGCCCGGCCGCGTACCAACGCGGACTAACGTAATTGCGGTAAAACATGCATTTAAAAGCCTTTAAATATTGAACACGCGTTCCTGATGAATATTTCAAGGTATGCACCGCGCCGGCAACCAGCGCGAACCAGTACACGGTCGGCGGCTCGTGAATTTTATCGTTCTCGGCGCGCGCCGCTCGCGAGCCGAGCGGAAAACAAAAATTTGTCGACAAATTGAAACTCATGAATCAGATATTTCCTCGCGGTACAATTACGATATTCGAGAACAGTTCCGCAAGCAGCAATAACAGCCGCGCGCGCGAGACTCTTTCCCATTCCGCGGCCGAGTACGTGTTTTACTCCGCAGCCGACGGAGCAAAAATACGTTTTCCCCCGAGTAGATTAGATTTTACGTCGACGGCGACGTATAGAACGGGGTTTTTGACGGCCGGTCTACCTCCGTGACAAGTTCACGGTGTTATGCATACAACGGCGATCTCGTTCCCGTTGTCGAAGCAAGATTATACGCAACCCGGCGCAGTTGTAACGACTTTGACGAAACAATAGGATCATCCACCGTGACGGCGTGCATACACACGTACACGCGATGCCCCAGTAGAGCCTCGAGTATGCAAAACGCATTTGAAAGAATTATTTATAGGGCTGCCTGCCTACGTACGAAAAATATGCCCGCGCGTGTGCACCTTGTCTCAACGCTGAATAATAAGGGACCGATGCGTTGAACTTGTTAGCGGCTATAGATACAGCGCGGAAATAATTTTACCTGCACCGGACAGGGAACCGAGCGGATAAAGTGGATTTTCGACGCAATAAGGCAAAAATGTAAGGGCGGTAAATCCGATTTGCAACGCCGCCGTCCAGCTGACCGCCGTTGCACGCGCGCGACGTCACGCGGCCGCGGTATATCGACAATCATTATCGCCGCCCCGTGCCCGTCCGATCGGCGAATCGGCGGATAGCGAAAAAAAATTTAAGAGGGAAGATTTGCTTTTATCGCGCGGGCTTTATCGCGAACATCGACTTCGTTCCGCATTCGCCTCGTGATACCGGACCCGGGCTAATCTCGTCGTTGTGTAGGTAAAACGCTTTCAAATAAATGTTTCCCCGTAAATGCATCCGGCGAATTATACGTAACCGTGATACCATCGCCATTCCCGACCGAGTCACCGCGTGGGATATCCTTGTGGAACGGGATCCTTTTTAATAAAGACTCAAACCCGGCATTGAATTCATTTTCCATTCGGAAAGGCGGGGCCGGTCTTATACACAAAAGAGGAACAGCCGCCATTGACGATTGCATGCCCGGCAAATATCTTGTACGATCCAGAAACCGTAATCGCGATTCGAATACTTTACCGCTGTGCAGCCACCAACTGAATAATTCTGTTGTTGATGAAAGAAAAACCGTATCGGCGGTCACCGGGAGTCGGCTCGTTATTACGCCCCGCTCGATTCTCAAGATTCCGCGAGCAACTCGACGCGTAGCCAGCAGTAAATGTAAAATGAAATTTTCAATCGTAATCTCCTGTGTGTAACGATCTTACCCTCGAATCTTAACGGGAATAAAGGAGGTCGGCACGGGATTTTTTCTTACAAGCTTGATTATCCAATCTGGTCGCGGTGTAGCTCGTCGTCCTATCGGTTTTTCATCGTCGCCCGAACAAACGGCCCGCTGTATTTCGTGTTTCGAAACGAAGTCTGTCTGTCGTCAGCTCTCTATCCTTTATCGTAAATTACGTCGTCAAAGAGAGAAGCCCCGGGTTCGTGACGAGGCGGTTTCAAAGTAGAAATCCGTTCCGCGGGGAGAACAGGGTTAGGAGGACGGAAAATGGGATAAGTCGGATCGATACGATAGAGGGATATCTGGCGAATATCGTTCGCCACTGCGAAAACTACTGTGAAACGGTAAGTCACTTAAGAAGCAAGATTCCACGCTGGTCGACCGCGGTTCGATCTCCGCCGCCGGTTCCCGATTCCCCCGCTCGATTGCGTAAGACCGGATTTCAGACGGGCCGAACAAAGTTTCGAGCGTAAAGGAAGAGCCGCGCGCCGCTTTAAGTCTGCCGGAAGAAGGATTTTTCGTTGTTCCGCGGATACGTACGTGCGAAACTTTCGACCAGGCCGAGGGGACCCGCGTACAAACTGTTCGGTCGTCACGCTTTTTTCGATTGCTCCGATAATTTCGCTACGCGAAGACGAGTCGCGCGTTTTACCTTTTAACGTTGAAGTCATTTAAAAAATCATCAGATCCCGTGTAGTCGACTACGTGACGGCAGTTTTACGATCAATCTTTAATTCTAAACTGTGTTCAGCCGGTGAGTTAAGGAAAGTTCGTCTCGCCTCCTCCGTCGCGAAAACTTTGTCCAATCCGTATTATTTTTCCCCGTTCCTCCTCCGTCCCTCGTTTTTTTACTTTTCTCTCTTCTCGGAGTCATATCGGGGCCAAACGCACGGTTCATCGTGGAGATCCAAGAAGGGAAAGAGTCATGGTCATTTGTACGAATGGACTCGCTTCCTTCTTATACGCGGTCTTTTCCCGATCGGACTTTTTTTCTTTTTCATATGTATACTATATGGCGATCGTTGCATTCTTCGCTCTACGGTTGTTATCGGAGCGTTCCGAGAAGATCGGCCGACTCTCCCCTAGATATTACTTGTTGATATTGTGGACGTAACAACAGTCGAACAACGGGGAATCACCGGGAATTCTGTTTAACGTGAACGTAAATCGCGGACGTAATAATTGCTTTCTTCCCTTTCACCGGACCGTTCTTAATGGCCCGGTATTATAATACGGCTCGAGTGCAATTCAACGAGTTCAACTACCAATAATTTATTCGTTAAAATACGATTTTATTACGCCCCGACGGTTTCCATTTCATTTTATATCCGACGCATTATACTAAATAAATTTGAACGAGTATACTCTGGACGTAATAAAAAAATTGCCGACGGGAATAAAATAACGAATGCAAAGAGTAGTGGTGGAAGCTCCAAACGAACGAAATGAACGAAATGAATGATCCATGAATTCGAATAAAGCGGATCTATCTAGACAACATGCTCTGTGCGTGTTCTATTCTATATAAGAGAATAAACATTCGGCGAGAATGATTTATACATCCTATTTCCTCTAGTTAAATCAATTTCCCTACCGTTGGAGCGGAAAGAGGGTGGAAACGTTTCGTTTCNCGAAATGAATGATCCATGAATTCGAATAAAGCGGATCTATCTAGACAACATGCTCTGTGCGTGTTCTATTCTATATAAGAGAATAAACATTCGGCGAGAATGATTTATACATCCTATTTCCTCTAGTTAAATCAATTTCCCTACCGTTGGAGCGGAAAGAGGGTGGAAACGTTTCGTTTCGCGCGCGCGACCCGCCAGCGGAATCGGGAATGAAAATAACCGTGCGCCGCGCGGTCCTCGAGCAACGGCGCTCGGCAACGAAACACAGGGGATAAATGCGTTCCCAAGTCCGTCCGAACAGGCCGCGTGTTTAATGAGTTTAAAATCTGGCGCTGACCCAAAATCGACCCCTTCCTCCACGGCCGGCCGCGCCCGTTCCAACCGTATTAATCGCACGCACGTTCCGCGAGATAACGCTCGTCGGACTATCAGTCAGATAGATGAAAACAGTTGATACGAGACCTGACTGATTCACTCACCGATTAAGAGTTTAACTTATCCCACCCTATTACGTTTTGTCTACCGGTACATTACCCCCGCGTCCTTTAATCATTCCGCGCCATAGACCGACGCAAATTTATAGTTTAGATCGTTGTTCCAGCTATAGCTGCTAACCGCTACTGCCGCCGTGTCACGCGAATGTTTCGACGCCGCCGCCGCCGCCGTTCGTTTATCAATCGCGCCGCGGTGAAAAGTTTCGCGAAGGCGTTCAAAGCGAACCCGATAGCTCGTCTCTGGACGCGAACATGCACTCGCTTTCCGCCTCCCGGGCTTTTCTCCCGATCGACATCGCGTTCCATTACAACATCGCGGTCCTAGACAAGGGACGTGGGGGTCAGTCAACGAAATGAAACATAACCGTTGCAGTCGGTGCCGCGCACTGCTATCGTGCCGCTCGACGTCCGGCAACTTGCCGCTCTCGCGGACATAATTCAACCGCGTGCACAATCGGCCCGGCGACACGACCGTTGTGTAATCTTGCTTGTATGTACCTGTCGGCCGATATCGGGTCTCGGTACCTGGCCTGGCCTGGCCTAGCCGCCGTCGCTCCTCTATCCACGGACACGCCGGATCGAGTCATCCCCTTTTCGATCGACGCGGCTGGAACGAGAACGGCGCGACGCTTTCGTTCGCCGCTTTTGATTTACATTAATTGATTCCGCAGCGCCCGATACCCCGCGGTATATTCTCGCGGATGAACGATAACCGCGCCGAGATCCGATCTCTCTGCATGCATATGTATAATTCCAGCGTCGACGATTCACGAGAATCCGATCGAGGAGTGGAGCGCGCGCTCGCGCTCCCGCCGACGGACGGAATGAAAAAGGGAGGATGATTTACGGTGAAAAAATGGAACTATCTAGCGCCGATGGATAGCCGATATCGCGGCGTGCTTCAACCGGGGAACAAAAGTTCGTTTATTAGTAGCTCATGACGTATGCTAATTATCAGGATAATGAATGCATTGTTCGGCGCGCAACTTAAAAGACCGGCGATATTCGATATTATCCTCCTCTCGTTGTTCCCTGTTGCGTTTAATTAACAATGTCATTGTTCTGGTTTGGAAAACTGCGTTACCTGGGATGTAATTGTTCGGCTTCTTTATTCTCTCTCTCTCTCTCTCTCTCTCTCTCCTCTTTTATCTGTAGCCCCGCGCCCCCGCGCGCTTTTTTTTTTCCTTTTGTTTTAATTAAATCCCTCTCGTTCGAACCGCTCTTCGGGAATTTAAATATTTCATCGAGGATTACACACGAGCCAGCAGCGCGGCACCGCTGAAACGAATATCCTAAAATACAGTCCCCGGGGCTATCTATGTATGTATATCCGAAACCACACTTATTGGGGCGAACGTCTAGCCAAAACCGATGAGAAATTTGCCGCCGTTAATTCCCGTTTTGCCGTTCTGGGATTAACAATGGATCTGCGCGTTACTCACTCGTGGGTTTCATGAGCGAGGAGGGTTTCGCCGGCGGTGAAAGAAGAGCGGCGTAGAAATTTTTATACGAGAGAGTCGTTATTGTCATACGTGGCGGCGTCTACGAGCCCGTTACGGCGGCCGGCCAGAAAGGAAACGCAGCACGCAATTTCGCGTAAAATCGAGCAAAAGCGGCGTGAAATTTCGCGGCGGCCAACTCTGCGGAACACGTTTCCAGCGTCGACGATTCACGAGAATCCGATCGAGGAGTGGAGCGCGCGCGCGCGCGCTCGCGCCGACGAACGGGNGAATGCAAAGAGTAGTGGTGGAAGCTCGGAATGAACGAAATGAACGAAATGAATGATCCATGAATTCGAATAAAGCGGATCTATCTAGACAACACGCTCCGTGCGTGTTCTATTCTATATAAGAGAATAAACATTCGGCGAGAATGATTTATACATCCTATTTCCTCTAGTTAAATCAATTTCCCTACCGTTGGAGCGGAAAGAGGGTGGAAACGTTTCGTTTCGCGCGCGCGACCCGCCAGCGGAATCGGGAATGAAAATAACCGTGCGCCGCGCGGTCCTCGAGCAACGGCGCTCGGCAACGAAACACAGGGGATAAATGCGTTCCCAAGTCCGTCCGAACAGGCCGCGTGTTTAATGAGTTTAAAATCTGGCGCTGACCCAAAATCGACCCCTTCCTCCACGGCCGGCCGCGCCCGTTCCAACCGTATTAATCGCACGCACGTTCCGCGAGATAACGCTCGTCGGACTATCAGTCAGATAGATGAAAACAGTTGATACGAGACCTGACTGATTCACTCACCGATTAAGAGTTTAACTTATCCCACCCTATTACGTTTTGTCTACCGGTACATTACCCCCGCGTCCTTTAATCATTCCGCGCCATAGACCGACGCAAATTTATAGTTTAGATCGTTGTTCCAGCTATAGCTGCTAACCGCTACTGCCGCCGTGTCACGCGAATGTTTCGACGCCGCCGCCGCCGCCGTTCGTTTATCAATCGCGCCGCGGTGAAAAGTTTCGCGAAGGCGTTCAAAGCGAACCCGATAGCTCGTCTCTGGACGCGAACATGCACTCGCTTTCCGCCTCCCGGGCTTTTCTCCCGATCGACATCGCGTTCCATTACAACATCGCGGTCCTAGACAAGGGACGTGGGGGTCAGTCAACGAAATGAAACATAACCGTTGCAGTCGGTGCCGCGCACTGCTATCGTGCCGCTCGACGTCCGGCAACTTGCCGCTCTCGCGGACATAATTCAACCGCGTGCACAATCGGCCCGGCGACACGACCGTTGTGTAATCTTGCTTGTATGTACCTGTCGGCCGATATCGGGTCTCGGTACCTGGCCTGGCCTGGCCTAGCCGCCGTCGCTCCTCTATCCACGGACACGCCGGATCGAGTCATCCCCTTTTCGATCGACGCGGCTGGAACGAGAACGGCGCGACGCTTTCGTTCGCCGCTTTTGATTTACATTAATTGATTCCGCAGCGCCCGATACCCCGCGGTATATTCTCGCGGATGAACGATAACCGCGCCGAGATCCGATCTCTCTGCATGCATATGTATAATTCCAGCGTCGACGATTCACGAGAATCCGATCGAGGAGTGGAGCGCGCGCTCGCGCTCCCGCCGACGGACGGAATGAAAAAGGGAGGATGATTTACGGTGAAAAAATGGAACTATCTAGCGCCGATGGATAGCCGATATCGCGGCGTGCTTCAACCGGGGAACAAAAGTTCGTTTATTAGTAGCTCATGACGTATGCTAATTATCAGGATAATGAATGCATTGTTCGGCGCGCAACTTAAAAGACCGGCGATATTCGATATTATCCTCCTCTCGTTGTTCCCTGTTGCGTTTAATTAACAATGTCATTGTTCTGGTTTGGAAAACTGCGTTACCTGGGATGTAATTGTTCGGCTTCTTTATTCTCTCTCTCTCTCTCTCTCTCTCTCTCCTCTTTTATCTGTAGCCCCGCGCCCCCGCGCGCTTTTTTTTTTCCTTTTGTTTTAATTAAATCCCTCTCGTTCGAACCGCTCTTCGGGAATTTAAATATTTCATCGAGGATTACACACGAGCCAGCAGCGCGGCACCGCTGAAACGAATATCCTAAAATACAGTCCCCGGGGCTATCTATGTATGTATATCCGAAACCACACTTATTGGGGCGAACGTCTAGCCAAAACCGATGAGAAATTTGCCGCCGTTAATTCCCGTTTTGCCGTTCTGGGATTAACAATGGATCTGCGCGTTACTCACTCGTGGGTTTCATGAGCGAGGAGGGTTTCGCCGGCGGTGAAAGAAGAGCGGCGTAGAAATTTTTATACGAGAGAGTCGTTATTGTCATACGTGGCGGCGTCTACGAGCCCGTTACGGCGGCCGGCCAGAAAGGAAACGCAGCACGCAATTTCGCGTAAAATCGAGCAAAAGCGGCGTGAAATTTCGCGGCGGCCAACTCTGCGGAACACGTCCCAGTGTGTGTGTGTGTGTGTATATATGACGTAACTTTGTTTCGGTCAGCCGCCACTTGGTTGTCGGGCACGGATTGTAAAAGTCCCTGGTCGATTTTAGTTGACCGCGAATCCGGCCGCACGCGCATCTGCACGTCGGACGGTGATCTACGGGCCGATGAAACTCGGCGATCGCGACTTGCCCGCTTTAAAAATATGGACCGACTTACATTCTCCTCTTCTTTTGCATCTCGGCTGGCTCGTGACTTTGAAATGGTTCAAAGTTTTCTCGTATAAACTAGCGGATTATGCAACTCTCTGTTTAGCGACAGTTGCACGTGAGAATTCCCTTTCAGAGCATTACGAAGGATACCGCCCGCCACTGGACACCGATCTGATGATTTTTAATTGTCTGCGAAAAAGTGCGCCTAAACCGGAAATGGTCCGATTACATTTGGCATACATGGAAACGATTTATTTTAGTTCATATTTCCTCTATTCGTCCTCTTCTATCTTTCGATTAGTTATTTTTTTGGCAAATTTCACGAAATAAATATTCGTAATCAATGATGCAACAATTAGTTTATTATTAGCGGTATTTTTAGAAATGTAAATTTTTCTTCCACTGAACTGACGGTCGCCCGCGATTGCCGTCCGCGTGATTCAATATGCGAAAGATCGTTGTAACGGATCGATATCGCGAAGGGTTAAAGAAGCCGCAAATGCGATTAGATTAGTTCCGGCAGTAATCGCGAAAGCAAAGCAGCCGTACCATTAATCTCGCTCAATCTTCGTCGAACGACGTTCCGTGCTATCCGTGAAATGCAATCTCGCGCACTTGGTCGATACCCGTACGCTAAGAGGGATTAGGCGAGTCACAGTTTGAAGCATGGACGCGCAATTAAAGATCAACCCCGTGCCGTTATTCGACGCGGACGGTATCGGTGACGGCGGCGGCGGTGAGGGGCGTTATCAGCGGCCAGGTTACAATTTTCCGTTACAATGCCGGGATCCGTGTGAACGTCGAATCGGCGATGTGCATTCCGCGCGGAACTAAACAATGCGTCCAACAGGCGCCAACAGCGGATGACCGTAAATGTATCAGCATAAATCGTCCATTCGACGGAGCCATCGGGCGGTGAGAATAAAAAAAAAAAAAATGAACCGTGGGCCGAGAACGACGACGGCTGACGGGAGTGAACACAAAGGCAGGGATGAATATTTTTTTTACGGAGTGCGAAACTGCGGGGACTAAGGCAAAAGAGGTGAGTCAGTTGGCGCGTACCGCAATAATGGTGAAACGTCTATGGTAATGGTAACTACGCCACTGCGCCGCCACGGACGACCATTCAAATTTGCGCGTAAAAGCCGCGTCGAATTGCCATCGTTTTTGCTCGCCCGTCTCATTTTTTTTTTTTTGTTTCCACCCCATTTTTCCAGAGTTGGAAATGATTCCGAGCGCGCGCGTCGCGCTGCACCGTCGTCGAACCGGCACGGCACACCAGACCCACCCTACAACTTTACCTCCTTTTATGCCGTTAATTCCTGATTAATTCCCCCCGGAGCTTCGGCGTTTCACCGGTCGTTCACGCGTTTAAAATAGGTTTCCACTGAACTTCTCGCGCGCATAGTTCCGCCGCGGAACTTTCCCCCGCATTTCTCTCTCGTAGCTCATCAATTTTTCTAAATACCTTCTCGTCCGATCTCTTCATTGGCCGAGTTTCTTTTTTCCTCCGCGTCCCGGCGGTCGCGCGAACAATTTCGATGGAAACGAGAAGGATGAGAAACGCGTCAATGACGAGCACCGAGCAGCTGCTGGTAATATGAAAAATTCAAATGTCTGCACGAATTTAACGCACGCCCAGTGAATATTTAATGCGTTATAAGTTGACGATGAAACGTGAATTATTCATACAATAGGCGAACTCGTCCCGTTAAAGGACTTGAAACTACGCGCGCGTACACATACCACCCCTATTTCCCTTACGAATAACGTACATATTTATAATAACTAACCAGCCAGCGGCCAGAGAGTTGTCCGGCGAACGGCCGGCCGGCCGCGCCAGCACGCTAAAACCCTTATGTATATTCCCTTTTACTCGTTTGCCCGTTACTAACGTCTGATACTGATATAATTCTAATTAAATTCGCGCATATTTTAACCATCACCGGCGAGCACGCGATTACCGGCGCATTATACGCGTTCATCGCGGTTATTCGCGAAACGCGCAATTGAAATTGTTTTGCGATATCTTTCTCGTTCCCCTCTTTGTTTCCCGGCAATTTCGTTCGCAGAACTTGTGTCTCAATTTTCGTAGCGCGCGCCGGATCGTTAAAGGCTGCGGGATGAAATAATTATACAGTTTAATTGGATAATTCCAAACAATCATTCCGCGCAGACAATAATGTTAACGAACCGGGGGAACGGTCAATAATTGCGTTGTATTCAAATCTTTTTTCACGTCCGTCCAATCTTTCTTCGCTCCCAGTTTTTATTTGTGTTTCCCCTTTTGTTTTTTATTCAAAAATCTCCCGGCAAATTCGCAAATACAATAATCGAAACAATGATTTAAATTCAACACCGTGGCCAATTAACATCGGGA
Source organism: Ceratina japonica (assembly GCA_019453355.1). Classification (NCBI taxonomy): domain Eukaryota; kingdom Metazoa; phylum Arthropoda; class Insecta; order Hymenoptera; family Apidae; genus Ceratina; species Ceratina japonica. The sequence goes on along the minus strand of SMSR01015878.1, from coordinate 12,858 downwards.
GGAAGGGAGGAGGGAGCGTACGGTGACGCGTTGCAGGGAAAGGGAGGAAAAAAGCCGGCGGTTTTTTCCCGCGGAGGGAACGAGACGAAAGCGAACAACAGAATTACTGCGGTATAAAACTATAAACCGTCCAAACGTTTCACGCAGCGCCGGGCCGAGCTAGAATACAAATGTTTTTTAGCAAACGAAATCGGCGACACAACGGGACGCAATTTGAATAACTTTTACAGAAGCTCGGTCAGTATTTTGGTGTAAGTAAGCCACAAACGAACCGATTAATCCCACGGATCGGAATGATTCATGAATAGGCGACGCTTTTTGAAGTCGTATCAACTGTGAGACCTCTTTCAAAAGTTTATCTTGTCAGAAGATAAGAAGGGAAGAGAGTAAAATGATGATTAAAGTAAAGAAATGGTAACAGGTCGTATAATTAATGCGTTCACCGGCGGTCGTGGGTAAACGTCGTTCAGGTGTTTGCTTGTACCAGAATGTGCCTCCCACATGTTTGTGTATAATGCGTAGCTACATAGACCGGGAGCGGAGTTTCCGTGAGGACGCGACGTCCTTACCTTTCAATACAGCAATCAAGTGCCATGTACAAATTTGTTACAGCAATTGCCAATTTCTGACTTTCTCGTCTGACACGACCGTCGACATTCGACCAGAATAATCGTGCAAATATGCGGCTTATCAATAAACGCGATAACTCCGAAGAGGGAAGATAAACGTTCAATCAGTTTGTAATATATATATATGTAAAAATGTTACGTGTCGTATAAAAGTTGTATTCATATTGGTTTCGTTGTTCACGCAGATGATAATCGTGATTGAGACAGCTNTATAAAAGTTGTATTCATATTGGTTTCGTTGTTCACGCAGATGATAATCGACACGTGATTGAGACAGCCTAGTATCACAATCAAAATGATTTGTTTCGACCTTATCGTTAATACGATACATCGGGTTATTCTCGAAATAAGAAAGAGCAAGTTTTGAATCGCGGCCACCACATACAGACGGAAATATGTTGGAAATATTGCGGCGTAATGACTTCGCGTAATTGAACTTTGATTACGGGTTCGGTTCGCGTCATTCATTAATGCAATACGTATTTTCCAACGGGCGCTGATCGGATTTCCCCGTGTACGCTGACGCGCGAGCACAGTGTTTCGCGTATCGCTTAAGAATCGAATTATGCCGTAACAACGTTTGCTCCTCGGCCAGGTTTGCGTGTAGAAAAAGAGGATTACAACAACAAAAAAAAAAAGGGAAACCCGATTTCCCGTTTATTTAAGCCAGGTTTCGAATCCTGTTTTCGTCCGCTCCGAATTCCCTGCAGGGCTAAAAAAATATTGCGTATGTACATTGGAACATTTTTCCGAGTACGGACAATTGTCAACTGAAATGAAACCGTTCGACCGTCAATAAAAGCGAGGGTAAAACAATTTTTCGCTCGTTNAGCCAGGTTTCGAATCCTGTTTTCGTCCGCTCCGAATTCCCTGCAGGGCTCAAAAAATATTGCGTATGTACATTGGAACATTTATCCGAGTACGGACAATTGTCAACTGAAATGAAACCGTTCGACCGTCAATAAAAGCGAGGGTAAAACAATTTTTCGCTCGTCCTTTATTATCTAAACAGCGATCGAAACTGTGCGAAAATGTTCGCGATTGCTCTCCTCGCGGAGAGTATCGTAATCACGACTGTGACTCCTATGTATACCGACGAAAAGTCCACGGGTGACTCTATGATGCGCGGAAAGTAACGATAACCGTAACACTGCGAAGCCATTCCGATCGCGAAGCTGGACAAACCGAAGAAGTTGTGGAAGAACTTGGTCACGATCGGTCTCACCCACTGTCGTCTAACTCTGAAGGCAGTGAGAAACGGTAGGAGCATCAAGAGGAGGGACGTCAGGCCGAGGATCGCGTGCATAGATTGAAAGTGGCGGTTTTTCAATGGGACCATTAACACAATCCCCACTAGTACGCAGATCACGCCAAGTATTTGCACGACCAGGTGAAAGTTTTTCTTGGTGCGGTGCGGGTGTGCCAAACCGGTGAAGATGACAATAGCCTCCGACATCAGTAGAACGTACTGAAAAGGATAAGATCGAGTCGTCAGCGGTCGCGGAAGTTGCAGTCGTTTGGTGAAGTCGTTAGAACTTCTTTGGCCAGCTCGGTTAGCCGCGGTCTATCTCCCCTCGAGGGAGGAGGGTAGCCGACCAGCTAGCTAGCTCCATCGGAACGAGTTCGGGTTCGTATAGTTGAATTTCGATTCCGCTGTTCCCACGCGCGCGCCCCTCACCGTTTGTAAGTGGAGAATAAATGGTGCAATTTGAATCGGGGTGCAATCGCCGCGGAGGGCACTCTTGGGCAAGGTTACGACGACGCGGAACTTGTTCCGTTCGTCCTCCTCCTCCTCTTTCCTTTCTCCCTTTGTTTCCTTTGCCTCGCGGCGCGCCGCGACGCCCAAAGAACCTCTCGCCTCCTTTTGAGCGATTAAACCGCGAGAATTGCTCTCTCCGAGTTCTTTCTGATTCAATTCCGCGGCTTATGCAGCAAAGGTCGAAGGTTGCCAGGAAATATCTGTTCCCATCTCTCTTCCCTGCCCCGCGCGCGCGTTTTACTTTCCCCGACTCGGTCTTTTCTGTGTTAAAAGACCGAGACGTTCAAGGATGCGAAAGATAAATGGAATTTGAGGGAAATAATATCCGCGTCAGTTTGAAAACACTTGAAACCCTCGCTCGACGAAACCCTGTGCTGCTACCAGCTCTGATTTCGCTCGACTGCCTCGGATTATATCGTTCCCGGTGAGACGTTACTACTATCCGTGTTATTATATTAACGCATCTAGTTGTATTACTGCGGATGTAACGGTGCCTCGCGAATTCCATTCTACGCTGGTGAGAATATTAACACCGTCAGATATACGTACCCCAACAGTGCAAAAGACGTAGTGCAAGTAATGCATCACAATTCCCGTAGTAATGTCGTTCGAGTACAGGGGGCTCAAAGAATGGTACAAAGTGAATCCGGTCAGGGCACCTATCAGTAAATGGTTGGCAAGGTCGACTATCATGACGCACGAGCTCAACCTGTCATACCACGCAGACGATGTTTCTTCTGTCTCGCGAGTTTTCAAATTTCCACGACTACTCGAAGAACCCGAAGTCTCCATCTCTACGTTCTTCATCGCAAACGACGACATTGGGATGTTGTTCCTCCTCTCACCGAAATACCTGTAAGTAAGTAAGTAAGTGAGTAAATAATATTTTTTCCATTAAAAAAACTAATTCCAACACCTAATATGTATTGGGTTGCCCCGAAAGTTCGTCCCGAGTTTTGGTAGGTGTTTGTCAGAATGATTAAAGACCAATTTTAAACGAGTATTCTAAAAAGTGAGATTNCCTCGCGAGCGCAGACTTCGACCAACGGACGTACTCCGTAATGCGCGAGTTGGTTCGAGTATTAAAAAACCAACCGGCTCGGTTCTGCTCCTCGCGCCCGCCCGACGCTTTCAAAATTGTTTCACCAAATTACATCCGCGGCTTTATCGCGCGAAACGTCGAATTTACGCGGTAAACAGGCGTGTCCGACAACGCGACGAGCAACGATTTTTCAAATCCCATCGTTTAATCAAATCGAGCGAGGACCCCTCTCGAAATCCTGGCTGGCCGAGAGAGTGACGTTTGCGAAAAATGACAGCATCGCAGCTGCTACGAATGCGTCGGTTTCGACACGGACAGGTAACAAAAACACGCGAGATTTTATCGCGTTTTAAACGATGCGGTTTCACTCTAAATCAACTTGACTCACCAAACAGTATTTCTTCCCCGGAAATACCAGAATCCTTCCTAAATTATATCCTCGCTGTATATCGATATGTCTCTCTCGCCTCTCTCTCTTTCTGTCACTCTGTGCGCGCTTCCGACCACTTCAGAGACGCGCTTCTACCTCGCGGAGCGTAAACATCGATGACGATCGAAGTGCGACCGCTTTCATACTAATTGAGGAAATATCTCAATCAAGCGGAACACGATGGTTGCCGCAATATTAAACATTTCTTTCCTGGTTTCGTTCCCTCCTCCTCCTCCGGCCGCTCGGTAGTGGGAATACCCGCGGCCGGAGATAATTGAAACGATGATCCGAACGGTCACGTGACCCCCTATGCTCATTAATTAAAGCCGACGCTGCTGCGCGACGCTGATAATCATCAGACGTCATATTTTTTTTGCGACGCTCGGCGGCGGCGGCGAAGATTTGTTCGGCCCGTCAGTTCTTCGTCACAACAGGAGAGGAAGTTGCGACGCGGACGCGGACTCCTCCGCCAGTTTCTTCTCGTATTGTCNCAGCTGTTTAATTAAGCTAAACCGTTCTATAATATTCTCCAACTTGACAGCCCGCGAACCAGTCCATTTAGTTTGATTAAATTATATCGCGCTACATTATTACCGCGCTTCGACAAAGCGATGCTACCGACTATTATCCGCGGTGGAAATCAAAACGTGTCGGAGAGGAATCTGTTCGGGCCAATTTCTTTGCCGGATGAAAAGCTACAAACATTTCCTCGGTCTCCGTATAGTAGGAGCGCGAACTTCTTTACGGCGGCGGCGACGACGACGGCTTGAAAATGTTTACTAAACGGTCAAACAGCCCCAGACGGAGTCAGGCGGTAGTAATTACGATAAGGGGAATTACAAAAAGGGATCCGGACTCCGTATTTGTGTTAAAGTGATTACATCTGGGAGCACGGTGGTACTGACCCTTTTAGAACCAGGCCACTGATCGAAAGAAATGGAAACGAGTTCGTTGATCCCGCGCTCATCCCGTCTGTTCCGTAGGAAACTGAAGGAAAATATATAATAACTAAACGGCCACACGACGGGTAGAATAGGAATTCAGCGTATAATTGATTTATTCGACGATCGATCGATCCGGCCGACTTTATTGCGATCGGCGCGAGGCGGCCGTGGCCATTCGGGGATGAAGAATTTATGCATGATCGGTACGTACATAGGGAGGAGAGAAACGGGACGGGAAAGCGTCAGAGCGTTGATTTTTCTTTTTCACCCGAGACCCCATATAATTTGTTCGGGCAAATTGAAGAGCAGGTAAATAAAACGAGCAAGTCTGCCCGCACTCAGCCGAAAGACGAGAGTGTACGCTACGCGACTGCGAAACGTCTATCAGTCCGCGTTCTGCTTGCTTTTATTTTCGATTTATTTTGTCCACAATATAGTTCGTTAGCGCGCCTCCTTCATCTCGACCTCGACTTCTAGCTCGTCGCCTCGCGAGCGCAGACTTCGACCAACGGACGTACTCCGTAATGCGCGAGTTGGTTCGAGTATTAAAAAACCAACCGGCTCGGTTCTGCTCCTCGCGCCCGCCCGACGCTTTCAAAATTGTTTCACCAAATTACATCCGCGGCTTTATCGCGCGAAACGTCGAATTTACGCGGTAAACAGGCGTGTCCGACAACGCGACGAGCAACGATTTTTCAAATCCCATCGTTTAATCAAATCGAGCGAGGACCCCTCTCGAAATCCTGGCTGGCCGAGAGAGTGACGTTTGCGAAAAATGACAGCATCGCAGCTGCTACGAATGCGTCGGTTTCGACACGGACAGGTAACAAAAACACGCGAGATTTTATCGCGTTTTAAACGATGCGGTTTCACTCTAAATCAACTTGACTCACCAAACAGTATTTCTTCCCTCGGAAATACCAGAATCCTTCCTAAATTATATCCTCGCTGTATATCGATATGTCTCTCTCGTCTCTCTCTCTTTCTGTCACTCTGTGCGCGCTTCCGACCACTTCAGAGACGCGCTTCTACCTCGCGGAGCGTAAACACCGATGACGATCGAAGTGCGACCGCTTTCATACTAATTGAGGAAATATCTCAATCAAGCGGAACACGTTGGTTGCCGCAATATTAAACATTTCTTTCCTGTTTTCGTTCCCTCCTCCTCCTCCTCCGGCCGCTCGATAGTGGGAATACCCGCGGCCGGAGATAATTGAAACGATGATCCGAACGGTCACGTGACCCCCTATGCTCATTAATTAAAAGCGACGCTGCTGCGCGACGCTGATAATCATCAGACGTCATGTTTTTTTTGCGACGCTCGGCGGCGGCGAAGATTTGTTCGGCCCGTCAGTTCTTCGTCACAACAGCAGAGGAAGTTGCGACGCGGACGCGGACTCCTCCGCCAGTTTCTTCTCGTATTGTCCTTATTCCTGAAAAGTTCGGGCGTCCGCGCGCGTCAGGTGCGCGACCCACCACGAGCCAGCGCCTCGCATCGAAATTTTCCAATGCAAATCGGGCGCAATTTCATCGAATCAGATTATCGAGCGTAGATTCGATTCGAACTGCTGGAAATAGAATTATACGAAAAGTTTCATCTACCGGTCCTCGGCCGCGGCTTTAATTGAGATGAACGTTCGGTCCCCCTCGAAAAGCGCGGAGTTTTCTAAATAGTATAATACAATAATAGGGAGCCGATATCAAAAGTATCCATTCCCCTCGCGGCCGCTTTTATTTCGATTTAACCGGTCTATCGGCAGTGTTGTATTTATCCGGGAGCGGGCATACAATTGGTCGGCGGGGGAAACGCGCGCGGAAAAGCCCGGTCCGAGTATATAATTCATTTAGTAATAATTACATTGATTACGCCGGCGCGGAGAGGAATTATTTGGACGGCGGCGGTTCGTTTAGTAAAAATAAAAAACAATGAGTCAACGGGGATGCGAGAGTAGCAAGCGAATTAATTCGCGCGCGGATCGCGTGTTCCCGCGTTACTTGCCCCTATTCACAGAGGACTCTCTGCTATCTCAAAAACATCTATCCATTGTTTGAAAATGTAGGTACGAAGCTCCGATTCACGCAGCGTGCTCCAAGCTCCCGCTTCGGAGAGACATTTTCGTGTAATAATACGCGGATAGCCCGATTCGCGGAATTCCTGAAAACGATAGCGTGAAAAATGGGAGAAATTCAATTCCTCCTTTTTTTTCTGCTGGCTACGCTCCCCCGCTGGACTGGATGCCAAGGGAAAAATGCGTTCCCGTTATCTGCCTACATTATCCTGCCTTTTTTCTCCCCCCCCACCGTCCAAAATAAGCAATTTTAAAAAAGCAGCCGACTGTTTCAACGCATAACGAGCGCCACAAACCTATTGAAATATAATGCACTCTTATCTGCGGAATTATAATTTACTGTTATCTCGCTACTACTTTCGTTCGCACGCGTGATTTTCAATCCTGACGTCTAGTAATTCGAAAATTCGGCATAGTGTATTTTCAGAAGAGACAGTAAAGACGTGCAGTAGGTCGAATAGCACCGAGTAGACGTACATCCACATCTCAAGTTTATGCCGCTCTAAAAATATTTAATTCAATGCAAATTAAGTTTGCAGACTTTTCAGCTTGCAGCTTCATTTCCATCTGATCATGTTGTTTCGCTGAAAAGATGATCTGTCTTATTTCGTTTTAATTTAACAACTTTTGCTCCGGGTTTCGCGTCGCCGTGGTTCTAACCTAATTAAAGTCCGGCTGTTGATCAATTTTTTTCCCCTCTCCTGTCCGGCGTAGCATCACCACGCGGGCACGTGATAAACCGAGGCTTAGTCCGTTAATATTCTATATACTATGCATCGACCGGTTGGTCAGTTAACGTCAATGCCCAACGCGATAGCGTTCGAAAAATCGTGAGATCGTAGATACATGCGTCTCCGCACGTAGTGATAATGCTTTTGATTTCTGGACGTGATCGAATACGTAACACGTCCATCGATAAGAGAACTCGGCGCTGATAAAGCGTTATCGATTCTCTCGCTCTTTCTCGCTTTTCGCTCTCTCGTTCTTCGCCCCTGGGTGATTTCAAAATCGGACACGTTTCTTCATCTTTTGACTGTTTCGCGCAACGTTCTCCTCGACGCGCTGGGAGCTAGATTTGAAAATAAAGAAAACGAAGACGAAAAACGGAAAAATAAAACAGAAGGGGGACAGGGGGGGAAAGAAAAAGGATTGGGCGTGGAAATTAATTAGCAGAATCGTCGCGATAGAGGTTTATCAATTTTAATTACCTCTGGCTTAACGAACTCCTAATTAGAACCGAAGGCTCATAATTAACGTCTATGAAGAGCAATTTATTTTTATCGCGAGATAATCATCGCGCGATGGCCCTGATTGCCGATGCGATACAGAATTTGCTCACGTATTTGTTTTTAAATATTTTACCACGTACTTATGCATGTGGTACCGTGCCGCGCGCGCGTTAACTCTCCGACTACTACTCCCTTACATTATCTAATAATAATTCTCGGTCGCATTTGCATTTTGAGTAGCCGACCGACGTAAATTTATTCTTAGGTGTCCATTAAGCCTGGCGGACAGTTATCCCAAACAGTTTCCTCGGCCTTTCCGCCTTCGCGTTTATATCACGTCGTCATTTCGTTCCGGAACGAACGCGCTCTCGCCCTGCTGCACTACATATGTAAAGATCCTTCGTAACCGTAGTTTCCGTTGCTTTCTACGTACATACACGTTACCGTGAATATTTGATGGACAAAAAAATGGCACAGCTTTTTCAGTTAGATAGTTGGCTCCGTTTATCAGGTCTAATAGTGACTCACTACTCGTCAATCGCGGCACACATCGATCATTGAACAGATCTCCCGGAATTGATCGTATTTATAATTCTGACAAATTTTTATACTTATCGAAGCAAGGTCATCGCGATAACAACGGTAGATTATTAAAAACAATTTCGTAGATACCCGTTACCGATCAACTACATTCTGTGATATCGTCTGATAATCACCGATACGCTCGATAAAATGTGGTACCATCTCTCGGGAAGGGTGGTCTTACCGTTCGTTACTAAGCCCAGGGGTAGGATACGAAGGGGTGCGCGTCGCCTGAATTATCGACCTCGCTTCCACCCTTGTTCGACCGCGGCCAGAACGTCCCCGTTGAACGTGCAGATGTCAGCATCTCCTTCACGAATTGAGCAGAAAACCTATTCGAACAGACTTGACTTTTTTCAAACTCAATATTTCTCTCTTTCCGTTAAAAAATAATTTTAACACGATACTTTCTATTCTCCTATATCTGGAGTTGACACTTATCCATTATGTATACGTGTACTTAAACATACGTTAGATTTTGGGTGAATTTCTCCGACAAGCGGACACGCGAGGTCTTTGAAATTCCTTTTTGTACGCGTTCTCTTCGTTTTTCAATTCGATTTCCTTAATTTAGTAAATTCGATACAAAAAAAAATTCTGTCGAAGGACCGAGAGTCGCGATTCTTCTTCTTCTCGTAACTGTACGATCGCCTTTGGCGTCGGTTCGTCTAAACGCGTGACAAAAGGGAATCGAGCACAGGTAGCCTCGAATATAATCCGCCTTAGCCGATATTCCTGAATACCCTGCCAGAAGCAGTACTAGCCCTATAATAGATATTTG
>SMSR01015877.1:515175-527952 GCA_019453355.1 Ceratina japonica | reverse complement strand
AATCGACAATTGCCATTAACGGAAAACCAATCTTTCGAAATGGGTGACTCGTGAGTGAGCGTTCGTTTGGTCTAAACGCACCATTAGAGAACACGCTTAACAGTTAATGTGTGGTGTCAGGCTTACTGCTAAGTCGATTGTACATTCATCGCTTCGACCACTATATTTGCTAAATGACTCACCACATTCTTCGTATTATTATCGTGAATTTCTGAATAAGTAACACCTATTTTATCAACTCTTTTCTCTCATTGTTACTACCTATTATTTTGATGCTCACAGATTGGTCTATCGTCCAGATCACTCGTTTATCAAATAGAAATTTTTCGAAATACGTACCACTGATACTTTTTCCTATATCCTTCGCAACTTCTATTTTCACTATGTGGGCTATCCTACGTCGATCGTTAAGCTTAACTTCTCCAACTTTCTCCTTTCACGATTCCTTCTTCAGTCATCGAAACGCAGACAGGAGAACGAAATCTTCTTGTCCACCAAGTATTTTAATGTTGATTGCAAGAAGTCGTGAACTAAACAATTTATATACATCCACACATGTCTATTTTTCATTGAAACTTCAACTACACTTCCCGAAGAAGTGTTCCTAGACAAGTCCTCAAAGTGTCCAACTTCTGGCTTCTCTCCGAAACAGGCAGCGTTTAACTAACGACTAAGTCTTCCGGAAGTAAACAGAATACTTCAGCTCTCCTAAAGGGGGATTTTCGATTATCCCTGTCGATGAAACTTCGACCGAACCAGCTGCAATTTCTGGCAGTGCTCCTCGTTCGTTTATTTCGTAAGAATTCTTCGCGTCTTTTTATACTGACTCTTTGACTCATCTTTGGAGATTCATTCAACAAATGTTGTATGGCAGTTTTGGCAAAGATATCTCGATCATTTTCTTCTCTATTAAAAATTATTATACTTCACTACTCGATCCTCGAGTGTCTTCATTTTTTATTTGATAGACTAGATCATCGAAGTCTTTCCGTTATCGTTTATTCAGGTCAACTACTATAATTCCACGAACAAATTTGGTTTGATATCATCGATTCAAACATTTTTTTCTCCGACACACGTCACAACTATGATTCCAAATTGCATAACTCAACATAATTGCTAACTTCATTTAAAATTTACAATATTCCCAATTTTGTTCTCGTCTCCAAAATTATGTTCTTATTTGACTAAAATTGTCCTATTCCTTTTTTCGATAATTTCATGATTCCAGCTTCCACGAATTCAAAGTCCGCTTCAATTCTATCCCAACATCAAAAATTCCTTTTTTGCTTTTTGTTTTTCTCACGATTCCGCGAATGTATAATTACTTTCTCCGTGCCAAGGAAAAATGTTCATTCCAAAGAAATTCGGGTGAGAACCTACTCGAAAACGCTCTCGGCAGCCTCCCTGATCTTAACGATGAGAAAGGACCGCCTGCAGAGCTTGACGAGCAGCTCGATTCTCTGTCAGGACGGTTTCCTCAGTTGTGGCAGTGCAATTAAGTAAATGTTGCCAAGGATGGCGCCGACGACCAGAAGCATCACGCTGATGGCCGACAGTAGACGCACGAATCTGACAAATCGCCGGCCTCTAGCGTCTTTTTTGCTTTGATTCGGGAACACCGCAAGACCCAGAAGGGGACCAGCTAGGGCGCCAGCCACGTGCGCAGCCCAACCGACTCTACCGCAACCAAGAAGCGCCGGAATTGGAAGCGAAGCCACGTCCGCGCTGGCTAGCAGTAACACGGCGCCAAGGCGCCAGCCAGCATAACGGAGCTCTCCATGACACTGGAATCAGAAACGAGGAAACATTTTTCCATCCATTCAATTTCTCAATTTCTCATTTGTTCAATTAGTCCTCCATAAATGGTATGAAATATATTTTTAAACAATGAACGATTTTTAACAAAACCAGAATAAAAGAGGCAACTAATGAATTTAACTTAAGAATATATTGATGATATTATATTGATGAAACGATGATACAAGAATATGATGATAGATTAATGATAAAAGAACAACATTTTTCGTACCAAATATAAATGTGCAAGATGACTAGTTAGTAGGGCGTAGACACCTGCCGAGGCTCCGACCAGGAAGAGGCTCGGTTGTAGAAGAGATGCTCCAAGTGCTCCACAGACACCACCCCCTAAATAGATTGTCGCTACTCCGATACGGCCCTGTTCCACCTGTGGCCATTAAACATTTCCTTCCCTCGACACTGTTACTTCTACCCCTTTGTCGAAGAAAAAATTTACATTTTGCTCGCCGGTAAAAGTCTCTCTTTCGCAGAAGGCAATTAAACAATCGTTCAGAGAGCAGACAATAAAAAAAAAACTGGATCAACGAACAGATCAAAAGTTTTAACAAGACTCGAGTACACATTTTTTAAATTGTTTCAAGCAAAATTAATTACAAAGAACTTTATTTCTATTTTTTTCTGAATTTTACCGTTTTAGAGCTGCCTTTTCTATTTCCTTAAAACTGAGACGAGACGATCGACCGCGTCATAGCAAAAACTGGGCGGCTTTACTTTGGAATGGTCCCGCAAGAGGGTAAAAAACGTGGGTGGTCACCCAGATGCGGGGCGCAGCAGCAATTAATCTGATTAACTTACCTCGAGCGGAGTGGCCAGCACCAGCTGTATAACCACGTTCAACGCAAGGTGAAGCGCATTCGAGTGCAGCAGCATGTATGAGGCGAATCTCCAACCCTGCACCCTTTGACGGGGGTCGTAGACCAACCACCTGCGTAGAGTGGCCTCGTCCCCTAGGCAGTGAACCGCTATCTGTCGTCAGAATGCGTTCCGATGCTCATCGATTGTCACGTCTGATGTGTGCACACTGTCGCTTATAAGTTTTAGGATACTTCAACATTTCAAAAACTCTATACTTCGATAACACGGAAAAAGTAATTCTAAATGCGTATATCTATTGATTATGGTTTCCAGGATTTATTCAAAAACTGCTAATTGATGGACTATGTTTGTAGCGTGTCCTATGACTTATGAGAGGCAGTGCACATACTTGTTTGATAAAATACAAATAAGTTTCCTCTTTAGAGAGTCATAAATTCCTATTTACATCGCACATTGCTGTGAATGTAAAAATTAAATTTGGGAGTAATCGGATTGATTGACTAATCTCCGTCCCGGTAAAGTGATAGGCCGATCAAATCGAGGGAAATGAAAATTCGATAACGACAGATGTGTTCGCGGGTTGACAACGGCCAGATCTGACTTAAAAAATAAAAAAGACTATTAAAATAAAAAAATTGATGTCCTCGAGGTACGGCGGACCTGTCGAAATTTATTTCCCCGGCCAAGCCGGATGAATTGCGGCTAAATTCGTTTTCATGAATAATTTCGGTCGTCCCCGTACCGCTGATACGATCGTCCGAGTAAATTGGAAAAAGCTCTTCATTGGCGTTTAACCCCACTCGAACCATTTACGAAAATTCTTTGAGAGTTTATTTCATCATATAAATTATATTCCGATTATGCAGAAATATTTTTCGATTTTCAGTACATATATTTCATTATGCTGACTGCTATTTTGTTGTCTCAAATCGAGTCGTGAAGTTGAAACTAATAATTAACGCTCAATATCAATTTCTTGTATCTGGTGTAATAAATTCATTTTCGTCACTTAAATAATATAGTTTTAAACATGTTTTATATGGATCTCACGTAAGATTTTTTATAAAGGAAAACAACAAGAGAAAATCCTGAACTCAGATTTCAAAAGTAATTGGCATTTAATTGGTAACATATTATATCTGCAACTCTGATGTTAATAACAAATAAATTGCTGTTTACACGATAATCGAGCGTCTTTCCTCATGGATTATCATTCAGAATACATACGAGCTCGTTCGGATTCGAAATTTAAAGCCAGTGAACGATACCGCGGCCGGTTTATTCCAGCATTAAATAAGCAGTTTTGACTAATTACCATTTCGAGCGGATCGAATTTCCATACAGGAATGGAATTAATTATTCGTTAGATCGTACGTCGATAACGCTTATACCAGTTGTTGCCGTCTCGCGATAAATCGTCCCGTTTTTATTCATTAAAGCATTAACGTTCCCTTGACTTTTTGGTAATGATGGTAATTACCGACAATTGCGAACGATAAAATCGTTATTTATATTTTTGGTCGTCGCTGTGGTTGTATTTCGGGACACGTGTATTTTCCCTTTAATATGGTTAATTGGCACATTATTATTAAATAGGCAATTTAAATGGTGATTTGTATTACTAATGAAAATGCTAAGCTCATCATTCAATTGTGGAATGTCCCCTTGTTGAATGCTGACATATTGTCTGTACTCAATGAGTAACCAATTATATGCAATTATTTAATATTCTAAATTATATTCACCTTCACCAGTATTCTTTAGTATGATATTAAAATATAGAGTTCTGTGTGGCATTTAATTATTCTAGGCACGAACCGATAGAAATTACGTATAGTTGAATAGTTGCTGAACAGACTTTTCCAAGATACTAAATGATTATGATTATGTATTCGTAATCAATTTAAAAAAAAAACTAATTTGCAGTATAAGCAGTTTCAAGTGTACATTACATGATCCTTGAACGCGTTTTACTTTCACGTTTTACCTGTTCTTTTTTATCGTCACGTTTTTATTTTCAACACAAAAGGTGAGTCTAAAGAAAGGATGCGCTTGTAAAACTTTCAGCCATCGTTACCGAGCAAACAGTAAAGTGAGTAAATCGGTTGTGCGGACGATTTCTTCCATCAAATAAATCATAAACTATCGCACGGCCGCGGAACCGGAACACCCTAATATTTTTCACCCCCTCTGTTTAACTATAAAGTTTTATGGATCCCGATAGCCAAAAACTAAAGTAGAAAGTATCTTCTTCAAAACATAAAATTCCAACCCATTTCGGTCGGGATAAATGTATTACGTGTGGGCGAATGGTAAAATATATAAATTTCTAATATCGTAGGGAATTTATATTCACGTTATTGTCAGTGGAAATAGCGCGTGAAGTGAAATGGTAACGGGTATCGAAGTGCATTACATTTCGCGTCAAAGAGATCTTACATGGAACTCGTGAAACACGTTTGCAATATTCACCTAGCATCGTCAAGTCTGATAGAGAATCAAAGTTAGAGAATTGCACTATCGTGTTACGAGCAGCCAGAGACGTCACTGATTGTCAAAGACAACTGGCAGAGAGCCATGTACAATTGTCGAACAGATATAACGACGTATTAACGAAAGTTCTCACTTAATAGAACTATAATGTAGAATATTCACACGTATCGAGAAAATCCTAAATACAAGATGTAAAAGAAAGGAAAGTGTAGTTAATTTTGCCCTATCATTCGTTGTTGACTATCCTCTGTCAGCATAACACAACAGAAACATATATTTATCTACCTCTCGCATTTTTCACCCAGTATTTATTAGCATGCTTTCATGGCAGAATATCAATAATTTCATTTGCAATGCAAATATGAAGTCAACAGAATTGGCACGTGTTTGATGCATAGTTAGAAATTGACTAATTTATTCTCGTATTCAATTATAATCAACTGTAAACAAGAAAGTACATAGTAAAACTAGACGATTAACGTTAATCCATCTCGCGTTGAATGATACGAAGAAGTTATTCCGACAATTCATCATAGTTCTCTAATGAGCCATATTTGTAGTTCCGCGCTTTTACCCCTGATTTATCGCGTTCGTTATCCGATCTCCTCCGCCGCTACGGTGCGATGTTACACGCGAGCAACGCGTANCAGTTAATTTTGCCCTATCATTCGTTGTTGACTATTCTCTGTCAGCATAACACAACAGAAAAATATATTTATCTACCTCTCGCATTTTTCACCCAGTATTTATTAGCATGCTTTCATGGCAGAATTTCAATAATTTCATTTGCAATGCAAATATGAAGTCAACAGAATTGGCACGCGTTTGATGCATAGTTAGAAATTGACTAATTTATTCTCGTATTCAATTATAATCAATTGTAAACAAGAAAGTACACAGTAAAACTAGACGATTAACGTTAATCCATCTCGCGTTGAATGATACGAAGAAGTTATTCCGACAATTCATCATAGTTCTCTAATGAGCCGTATTTGTAGTTCCGCGCTTTTACCCCTGATTTATCGCGTTCGTTATCCGATCTCCTCCGCCGCAACGGTGCGATGTTACACGCGAGCAACGCGTAACCACAGAGCGGAGGGCGATTATTACCGAAACAGAAGTCGACTTTTCGGCCCGCGCCCGTTCCCGCTATCTCAGCGTTTCCATTAAAAGGTCATGCGGTCGAGAAAAGCGTTATCTGTTCGTTTCATCGCGCCGAAACTGTTGGACGCGTAACGACGATTAGATTCCTGCTTCGCTTTCGACGAATCAGCGCCCTGTTGGAATTCTGATTTTCACGGAGGGAAGGCGCTGCGCCGCCGCGCGGCTCAGAGTTCCTGGAATTCCGCTTAATTGCCGGAAGAACGCGAATTTTCCACGAATTTGGATTATTACAATCGGGGGAGCGTCCGTTGTAAGAGAGGAGGACTATTATTAAAGTTCATGGAGCTGGTTAATTGAACCGGGAACGCGAAACTTCTCCTTTATTCTTTTCCTGATCTTCAAACGTAATTACTTAGCGAAATTCTTGGAATTATTTGTTACGATTTCTCGAACTGAAATACTTACTATTTGTATTTCGCATTGTGACAAAGATTCCTCCCGTGGTAGACAATATAAATGAAACTCATTAAAGAAAGGAACGATTATTCTTGAACTAAATACTTTAAATATATTTCTTAATTGATATTAAAACTTTAAAAATTACTTAATAATGTCAGTAATCTCTCTTTGTCGCCAAGTTAATTACTTTTAGAAAGTGCGTCACGTCTTCCATTTTAAAAGTTTTAGTCAAAACGGCAACGCGCTCTTCAAACATATTTGATTTGAGAAAATGTTCATATATTTAGAGAGCGAGTCTAATAATTAGAACGATTGCAGCGATCTTTAAAAAATTCGATTCCTTCCGTAATCAACGGAATCAGATCCCCGTAGCGACGCCAACCGGCATTCCTTCAGCCCGGCGCCGTTTCATTAACTCCGTCGACAGCGTTAACTTCTGTTTTATTGCGCGAAAAGCGTCGGGGGAAAAAGAAAGGCTGCATTTAACTTGGCGGCTTTAAACTCGGCGCATTTTATTCGCCACGTTCGCAGCTCGTACCCGACGAGCTTCCGGAAGCGCTCGAATAAGCTCTCCTGGAATTATTATCGAGCCAGGAGGTTGGACTAGAGTACGTATAAGAATCCGTTGAAGCCAAAGGAACGCGTATCCAAGAAAGAGACCGACTGCTCCCTGCCTTTTTTATTCCCCCTTACTTTTTCTCCCGGGGTTTTTTCTCTTCCATCTCTCTCTCTCTTTTTCTTTTTTCACCTTTTTCGTTCGACTCGAGTCCCGAGCTCGAGTTTCTTGAAATACCGGCACGATATTCCTTCGTGAACTCGTGCGAATAATTGAGAGAGATTCCCATCGGCTGCCACTCTCCGTCCTCTTCGTCCCCGGACACCGATGTGACGCGACGCGACGCGATGTGCTTCCACGGCGACGCATTAGCTCGGCTAATGGGAAATTTTTCGAGCTCGCCAGGCTCCACGCGTAGGTACACACTTTTTCGGTGCACCGAGGTTTCCGGCGTGGTGAATAAAATCGGCGAACAGGATCTTTGCCTCTTCCTCGAGACATTCCTTTGACATTCTCAAAGGAATTACGTTTTCCTAATAATCTTAGGTCTCTGTGCTTATCACATTTTATATAGACAACAGATTTATCCGATTTCAAATTAACCGTTTTAAAAAGTTACCGCTTTCAAAGAGGAGTTCTTTAATTTCAATAATTCTCATACATAGTTAGTTTTTTTAATCAGAGTATTCTTAGAATTAAAGCAATATTCTCTTTTTATGTGTTTACATGAAATTTACAGAGCTCTGAAGATATCACATCTGCGAGAAGACTCTAGCGTAGGTTTTAACAAATGATAAAAAGAACTGTTCTCTTTAAATTATTACGACTCTGCACACTCCAGGTTTAAGTTTGTTGCGCAATAAAAACTTTTTATATTACTTCATATTTCGCTATGTAATTTGGGATTTGTTTAATGCAAGACAGGCTTTGTGCCCAGATGAATTTTTGTTCATATGCGAATATAAATTGGCTTCAGTTGGATCACTCAAAAACAGTCTCGTTCATTAATCAATCACCGACCACGGATTGCGCTCGGATTTCGCGAGCCGTTCAAAAACGGTGCAATTACCAAATCAAATTACCCTAATCACAACTTTCATTTCAACTTCGCTCGTTCATTCTAATTTCCCCATTACCATCAATCGTGCGGTTTTAAAATCCCGCTTTGTCTTTTTCGTTAATACAACGGACATTTCCCATTACGCAGTTTCAACAATTTTATATTTCAAAACATATATATGTATAAAAAAGTATTTTTCGCCAATATTAGTGAATATGATATTTCACGTTTATTAACACAAAATGAATTTTATCTTATTTTTTTTTAATAAATAAATGAGTTTAAAGGAGATTGATTTTACCAATTAACAATTTTGAAACCGATAAGAATAATTTTAGCCGTTTTGCGCTATTATCTATATTTTTTATTAAGGAATGGCGAGTGAATAATTGAATTTGGGATACTCACCTCGACGATGCTGATGCAGATCATAAGATAGGGCGGTCGTATCCGGAAGTTAGGCTTCCTGGATGGAAACGGGTGTCTGGGTGTGGGTCTGGGCGTGACCTCGTCATCCTTTGTCTTCTTGTACGAGGTAGTGACAATGATCGGCGATTCTGGGGAATACGGCGAACCGGGGCCTGAATACGTGGTGTCCGTGCAATCGGACGAGATCGTCGAGAGCGTTGGAGAGTTCTCCAGCAGCGCTGCTTCAGCGTCCATGTTGACCTGACTGCGAAGAAAAACACGGGATTCTGTCGTTAGTCTTCTAACCAATGCGATCCAGTTTATTTGCTTATAATAACACAAAAATTTACAAGTATTGCAACATCTTTAATTTTATTTAAAATAATATCGTGCCAATTCAATATATAAAATTCCTATTAAAAACCGAAACTAAAGAAATTATTCTAACATAATGAACATTCTCGTATTCAAATATCATTCATCCTTTTACGAAAATGTTTGAACACCGTTAGTGGCTGTTCTTTTAATTTTTATACGCTTCTACTACATTTTTTTTTACTTTTCATTTTACTAAAAAGCTGTTAGAGGTATTGCAGTACTTTTTCCACGTCGGTTCTCCCCATAAATACCACGAGAAGGAAAAATTGCCATCACTTTCAATATTCAAAAGGTCCGCGTCCTCCCACTTCCATAGTTAACTGCGGGGTCCACCCTTTAATCCAGTCACAGCTGTACGCGTTCATTTATCCCGGGGCTTGCAAGGTACGAGGGATGCGCTGGACACGAGCGAGAAAAGCGGACAGCAGGCAGCCAGGTAGGTAGGTAGGTAGGTACGAAGTAAGTGGAGAGGGAAGAGTGAAAACGGTAGACAGAGACGGGAAAATAGAAGTTTCGGCGAGGTCAATCCCGGTGACCCCTTTGTCCGTTTCGGCGCGGCGGTCTTTGCCCGACCCGTGTTGTCGAGCCACCATAGAATTTGCCTCTGAATTATTGGGGCTCGAGTCGAGTTTGCGACCAAACCCTCCTGCCCTTCGCCCCCGTCCCATATGAAGTGGCGAAACCAGACGATTTCCCTCGTTTCGCAACCCTTCCTCTCTGTCTTCGGAGTTGCCATCTACTCAGTTTTCACCCGGGAACTTCGAGTTCTGAACGCCAACTTTAATAGGGGTATCTCTGACTTTTGCTGGGTACTATGGGTTAATGAAGAACTTCACAGGGTGAGACTCACGTGTGAGCAATCATTTGCGCTTAGAGAAACATAAGAGCAGCTTGGGATCTTACAACGTGCAAGAAATTTTCGAGACACAACGGAAGGTAATAACAATTTATTTTTTTACACAGATTGATAAATTATTTTGTTACGAAGTAAAATTTTATATACGTTAGAAAATCCATCAGGAAAATTATGTTTCTATAAAACTGCAAAAGCTTTCTATGTATATTTCATAAACGTTTTTGGTTTACGGACGATTCATACAGAAATCGACATGAATTGTAATTTGAAAAGAAATAGAGGAAAATGAATTCAGCACGAGACCGAGGGAGCGTTAACAATGCAAAAGAAGTCGGTCACGCGTCGGAGAGCAGGCAGAGCAGCAACTTGGTCGTGGTCGATTGCCGATGATTGAGGGAGGATCGGGCACGTCGCGATCATTGACGCGCGATGCGCGCCGGTGCAATCCCTATTGTTCTTTGCGCAGTCTGGGAGAGGCCTTAATTACGCCTGCGTCCGCGTCTAGGTGCCTTTGATTTGCATGGTCAGGCGACCGTTACGTTAATTACCCGCGGACAAACATGATCCTCTCGCTGCGGTGGGCGGACAGACGCCTCATGCGAATTGCGAACCTCCTTTTTGATTTTTTTATAAGTATACTTTTCACCAATTTCATCTTATACATTATTCTATAATTGACTAATCCCCAACATCGTGTGACGCATTGTTATAAAATAACCTGCTGCACGTTCCGGTGCAATATCTTATGACTCTTGTCAACGTTATCATGAAAACGCGACAGAACATTGTCTCTGAAGAAAAAAAGTCCGGGAAGAAGAACAGAAACGGACGAGTACTGCGAAATAAGCAGAAATTAAAATTCAGGGCTACTAAATGTTAAAAAAGTATGTTCCCCATTCGTCCAGTGGCCGAACAGAAATGAAACTCGTGCGATCAACGTGACAAGGGAGAAAGGGATGTTATTCTCTCTCTTGGAATCCCGTTCATAAAACTTTCAGGAAAAAGGAAATTTTTACAGTCTTGTTATAACTTGATTTTAAATCACTATTTTTCTCTACATGTACGTATGCAGCTTTTAATGTAGGTATTCTATTTGTAATATGCTTCAAATACCCGAATTCTATGAAATTTTTCTTGTAACTCAGGTATTTAACGTGTGAACTAAGTATGATTAATGAGTAATTTATAGAGACTGACAAAACCTGTTTCCACCGTCGAAACAGCAAATTTTTTTTAGAAAAATTTCGATTTTTTTTTAGAAGCTTGGAAAAGGTTGGAAATAAACCTATCGACGATAGGAAAAAATGTTTCATACGAAACTTGTAGCGTTTCCGCCTATAAATTCATTACGAACATTTTTTGCTAGCGACAACAGGTAAGATAAAAACAGGCCACGATATAAAGGGATTAAGGACATCTGGCGTAGAATGCATTTCGCAGGGTGGGTGTGAAATCACGTGGCACGACCGCAAAACGATCATTTATCAGCAAAACGATCGGCTATTACAATAATGGACATCAAACGCGGTGTCACTCGGCCGGTGGTCGAGCTGTCCGCCGCGCCGCGCGCCGTCGAGAAAATGGTCTGGCAGCGGTGAAGAACGGGAATTGACATTGATTTAGCGACACGCTAGTGTAGCCGAAACTGCGCTCGGCCATTCCTGTCCTAAGTGTCTAACAAGTGTCGTTTTCTTGCTATGTTAAGGAGATCGCTAACTTGTTAAGGAAATGTGATTATACTATAAATTTACATTAGAATTTCTAAACTGAAAAGATTGTTACATATAAATATATGTATGTTACGTATTAAAGTTTCACAGAAAGTTATTTTTACAGATTTTTTACAAAATTCTTTCACTACCATCAGTAATATATCAACTCATTTAATTTAAATTATTGTAAAAGTACGAATCTGTAGAGAACAGGCAAGCAGGCAGCATGTGGTTATTTACTACAGCTACATTTCAGCTAATTTTTCAAAGTAGTCGCAATTTGTCAAGCACTCTCGGCTACCCGAAAACCTGTCGATCCACGCCGAACAGCTACACAGGCAGAGGGAGGGCACGTGGAGGAAGAGCGACGGGGCTCAATAGGAACTGAAGAAACTACAAATAACAGGATCATTAATTATTCCGGCGGTGCGGGGCGTGCTACACACGATTGGCTCATTAATTTTCAGCGACGTTTCTATCGACTTTCTGTCACGAGGCCTTTGTCGGCTTCCAAAACGAGATCCTATGGTTCGCACGATGACGATGGCCGCAAATCAAAATAATTTCGAAGTTACATCACTCTTGTAACGTTGTTTTCATCCATCAAAGAATTACAATATGTATCAAGTTTAATTTATTTTCGAGATTAATCTATATTAGAAAATTTAATATAAGGATACGTAAGGATAAGGTATAATAATATATTAATAATAATAATAATAATAAGTGCATATTTAATCCAATTTATACATCCCTCAGTATCGTTAATTTCATAATCAGACGGAAAGTCATTAAGAAAATTAATTGCTAAATAGAGATTTAACAGAATATATTCGTACAGCGTAGCTGATTCTCAATATTCATCGCCGCGATTTTTCCTGTTCGATTCGTCCCGGTGAACGCAAATTTCAAACACTTTTAAAATGGAACACCGCGGTCCAGTTCATGCTCCACTTCGGACAGCCCGCTAATCGAGTTCGGCTCCATCGTGGTCGAAACCGCATTCCGTAGTTCAACCAATTTTAACCAATTTTTAGCCTATTTCTGCCCTGGACCATGAGCGTCGGCCATTTCGACTCTAATTTTCGTTCACGTGAAAAAATTCCTGATTCCC
>SMSR01015877.1:490982-508658 GCA_019453355.1 Ceratina japonica | reverse complement strand
AACGAGTCTTTCTTCTCAATTCTTCTACAAACTTACTTCGACAAAGATTATCATAATCTTCATTAAATCAAGTTCTGCACATTTGAAAGTATACATACATTATACATTCATCTACGCAGAAATGATTGCGATCCATGAACTTCTTTTCACAAGCTTTCATCAGATAAAACACGGTTCTTTGTCCAGTCTGTCCCCATGAGAAAGGGAAAAAGGGGGCCAGGAAGTAAGAAGCGGACAAATAAGTAATTATGCGTGCAATTTGCAATGAGTTAATGGGAGCTACGTTACAGAATCAGCGGAATTTCTGGTGTTTGCGTTGCGTCGACGCGACGCCGCGCCGCGCCATGCGTCCTGTTTGCGGATTCCTTGTGCAAAGCCGAAGCGACGAGACGCCCTCGACCATTCGCAAACACGCGGAGGCCGTACACAACGTTTGTTCCTTCGCTGTGATCGATCATCGCCATTGTTGCCCGATGCTCGCGGTACATGCACAGTACCCGCGTACCATCCCATTCACCAGACATTCCATTCAGTTATTAAAAATGAAAAATAAAGTATCAGGACAAACCCTAAACTTATCATATACATTTTTTGTCTAAACAACTCATTTACTAATTGAATTTATTGGTATAATGATTTTTTATCTAATCTTATACCATTGATTTATTTTGTCTTTTTATTCCACTTACAAAATATAATTCTGAGATTCATAGTTTATATTAAATTCTCATATCATACATTTTTTGTCTAAACAACTCATTTACTAATTGATTTTATTGGTACAATGATTTTTTATCTAATCTTATACCATTGATTTATTTTGTCTTTTTATTCCACTTACAAAATAAAATTATGAGATTCATAGTTTATATTAAATTCTGCGGTTGACTCATAAACGGTAGTATATGAGCATTCTTCCCAGGTCGGGAAAACACCAGTGGGCGAAACGAATGTTTCCGTGCAGCGGTAAACAAGAGTTTAACCAGGGCGTAGCGCCGCGTCGTCGTCGCGCGAATTTTAGGGTGCAATTAGGATGTCGGATTCGAGTTGAGCGATTGGGAAAGTTGTTCTCTTGTCGACGAGGTTTACTGTTTTGATACAAAATTCCAGGCAGCGAGCTTAACCGCTTTCCTAACTTAACGCATACATCGTAACAGTACGAGAGACGAGCAAATTCTGTACAGTTTAATCTCTTATCAATTTAAGCATCATGTAATTTGTTTGTTCTTATGCGATGACTAACGCCCGGAACTTCTCGCATATCCTTTATCCCCATGACACGAGCCTCATCCGGGAAAGCAATCGCATAAATCCGTGGGGTTCAATTCCTCTCGTTACATTAACGCAACCCGTAACAGAGGAGAGAGACAAAGGAAAGCGGCCATAAATAAATAAAGGCGAGTCGAGGCGAACCTTTTCCCGGGTATTAAAAATGCACTTTAGCCGATGAATCTTCGGGCATACACCTACATACGTCTGGTAACCTCTGACGCGGCATACACTCGGTGCACGCAACCGTCGCGTCGTTTGAACGCCGACAAACAAGCGGCCAACTCCCGTTCGTAAACGTTCTGGGAAAACATTGATGTAGGAACACCCACGGGGAACCCAGGTTGGCAAGAACAACGCAGCAAACATGTAAATCACCCGTAGACGATTTTTCTTCTCGCGTTCCCTAAGAGTATGCGTCTTCCCATTTTTGTGCTTGCAAGAGGACTAAAAAGAAGAAGCTTAAAATTGAACATTATTAAAAATTGTAGTAACAATTTCTGTTCCTCTCATAATTTTTACTCCCTGGCACTAGATCACATATAAAATTATAAAAACAGCGCGAATGAACAGAAATGATTGTATTTATTATAATATTAAACTTTGTCAAATATAATTACAAACAGAATGAAACTACAATTTTAGACTAGAATTTCAGTCATTTCCAGAGTCGAATTTATCCTCCAAAACTTTTAACTTTTTTTCCCAATCAAGAAACCAAAATTTTTCTGCAGTATTCAACGTTTTTTTTAACCGCACGACCACTACAGAAGTTTTGATGGCGTAGCTTTCGTCTGATCTCGATATTCATGAATTCACCGTACGCGACGAACACCTTGCGTTAAAAACGGAGGCCAAATCCCATGGGTTATACGTACCAGCCATAGGCGACGTCCATGGCTGACCACAGTGATTATTTTCGCTAACTGTCGCGGTTACCCCGCGAACGTCGCGCACATTAAACGCCTTCGACCAAAACGCCTACCTCCCTCGCAACCCACCCCTTTAAGCTCGATCCACCATTTTGCGTTTTAACTGCGTACGAGAATTGCATGAGGGATGAAAATTTCCCTCTAAAAAAATTCGAGCCGGAGACGAGTATGAAATTGCTATACTAGTGCCACTTCGAATAGTCTTCTTCACTAACGAATGCGAACTGGAATATTTTTCACTATTAGGAAATCTTTTCGATTGTTTGCATGTTTTCCGTTTTAGAGTATAATTCCGAATATGCAATTCGCATTGTTCAAGTGGCAAATCTCAATTTTGTTAGTCAAGCTTCCCAAACCGTTCCAATATTCACAGACCAGCAAACGTAGGAGGCGATTCATCAAGTTACATCTGAAATCGAATTTCGCCGAATGAGGTGATAGGTTCTTCCCGATATTAATTTCTGCTTTCCGGCTGAAGTTGGGACACTGTAACGTGCGTTATCGCGTAGCCGGCATCAACCATTCAGTGGCTTAGCTCCGGAACTAGTAGCCCGATTCAATTCAAAGTTTCAATGAGTTGCGGGTTCCGTTTAAGGACTAAAGGGGGGCGGGTAGTCATAGAGGGAGAGTTGTACTGCTTCTCGGTTTCAACTACCCTGGTTGTCCATTTCGGGGCAATAACCATGAACAACGAGTAGAAGATAGCTTTTTTACTTTTCGAATCGCTCGAGACTATTTATGCTGATTCTCTGCGTTAGAACGATTTAAAGTTATTTGATAAAACATAATAAAATGGTTTGAACATATTTAATCTTAGATCCCATATTTTGTACTTGTTGAAATTAACAAAAAAATATGATTATAAGATATGAATGTTTAAGAAATAAGAAAAACAATTTTTTAATCATACTAAATGGGTAATAGAGTCAATATATGTATAAATAAAATATATGAATCTTAAAACTGTATTATACTATTTTTTCATTCACCCAGATGAATAAATAAAGTTTCAAAACTTCATCTTTTAATTTTATTTAACACTGTCAATCGTAAAACCAATTACAAGTTCACCTCTTAGATAAGCGCATGAGTGAAAACATGACTCCAATACGAAGCAATTGTATTACAATAAATCCAATGGATTTCGAACGCGCGATTCAATTCCCCACGCGTACACGAATATCTATACACGTGGCCGCCATCGCAGTCCGCCTAATCTCATTAACCCGGCCGCGAATATTCCGTACACGCATCCTTGACACGCGCCGTTAACATGCAAATCGGCCAACTACGGATTTCGACACGCGTCTTTTAGATAGTTTCACAGCACGTGTCGGACCGTGGATAAATACGCTAGCGAAACGCTGACTATCACGGTTATGTAGTTGTCGGGGGACGCGACGCGTGAATCTCTGTCGGGGCTTGCCGCGCCGCGGGACAGCAGCGCGTAATTTACGCGGCCCGCAGACACTAACTTTCCGGAAGCGCTTAGGAACTGGTATCAAGGTTGATGGAACTGTCTAATTGCATGCCAAAAGTTACTTCAACTCCGGTTAAGAAAAACAGAGTTGTTGCGCTGGATTCAAGTAAGATTGAATCAGAGGAGATTATTTTTTTTAGATTGCACTGAATAATTGCAATCTTCCCGGTTGTTAAATACCTACAAATTGTCTCTGCAATTGATTCAGATTAATGCCACGCATTGCAAGAATTACAATTGTACCATTAAATACAAAACGATTTTACTCCTGGTATTATGTGAAAATGTACTACTTTAAATTTATACTCATAAAATCGTGAAATTGTTATGTACAATTTTGTGTAATAATAACGGTATTCACACATGCGAGTGAAGATGAATACGTAAACGAAATTATCACAATCGCAATAATTTCGCGTGTAGAAATATTGCATTCTGCTATATCGATGTTAAATCATTTCGAATCACTACTAAAATTTTATTCGGCCCATTTAGTGCGAGCGGACGATGAAATCGGTATTCGAGTGATATAATATTAAGCCTTAACGATCTCGATGAATATCAAATTATCCAATGGTCCATTTGCTGGGATCTCGATTGATGAACGAACGGATCAATTAACTCAATCATTTCGCGGATACGAAGATTTCACGGGCGATAAAACCCGTGAAAATACACGAATTTCTATGCCATCAAATGCTCATATTTCGCCTAAACGTCGACAGCTTACTGGCTTACCGATCCTTAATTTGTTCTCCGACTCTCCCAACCGTTGCTGAACAATGAGAAAATGAATGGACGCTGGACGAATCGACAAACAAAGAGGTATAGCGAAGGAACATCGAAACCAGAGCACATCTACACACGTAGCGGCATTACGTCCGTTTCACGGACCACCGATTTCGATTACGCTTGCCGTGCGTTAGGCGATTTTTCAAGCTAGCCAGAGTGTATCGAAGATTCTCATTCATCCCGAAATTTGAATAACATGAACGCAATACCTCTGCCGCTGACCGTCCCTATCGATTTCCAGATAAATTTACAATTCCGTTTCTGGCCCGTGCTCGGGAGCTTCCTATTTTAATTGGTGATTCTCTTTCTTCCATCAGTTCTTCCCGTGTTACCGTGACCTTTTTTTTTCCTCTTCTTATCTCTGTTCCACCCTTATCGTGTTTCTTTCGGGGAAAGAATGTTTAAATTACTAGCGGAATGAATAATGGAATCGCACGGCTCTGTTCCCGCGTTAGAAACGAGATTTCAGTTGTTTCAGGCTGTCCGTTCCGCTCGTCCTTACAATGATTACGCTTTTGTCATTTTTACAGTGTACCCTCTTGCAGTACTTAGTGTCTCCCGCTTTTATAATACTATCCCACTTGATAAAAATCTTTCCAAATCGAATATTACATTTTAACCCTCAACAGAGACAGACTAGAATGCATTTAGAATCCAAATAATTAAAACTAATTTTTCTAAAAAGTTCATGGTTCACATTGAACGTGTGAGCGATGATTGGAAATAGTTACAGGAGCATGAAAAAGAAATGTTCGGTATAACAAAATTGCTGATCGATAAAGGAGTCTTTTTCAGGACGTAATTATCGGAAAGGTGCTTAATAGTTAAATCTGGGGTCCGTCAGACTCCTAATGTATGTTGAGGATTAATTAAAACTTTTTATCACTTCTTCTTATATTATTAATGTTGAAGATAATGGAGAAAGGGAAAAGCATATTTTTCATTCCCCCCTTTACATCATATCTCTCCTCGAATTCGATAAAAAATTCATTTCCGAATAAGAATAGCGGTGCGCTTCAATTTACTATTATTCTTCGTACCATTCGACGTAGCTGCTCAATACTTTTCGCATTCAAATTTTCCAATCTCAATGCCGCGAGTCGACATCGTTTCTCGAAATTCAACCACTGCTATCGTACCGAAATGCCGCGTCGGGACGACGGGAGACGCAAAATTTCTTATTGCGCATTCCTCGCGAATCGGCGCCGAAGCTTAATTGACATTTTTAATGAATTNTTAGAATCCAAATAATTAAAACTAATTTTTCTAAAAAGTTCATGGTTCACATTGAACGTGTGAGCGATGATTGGAAATAGTTACAGGAGCATGAAAAAGAAATGTTCGGTATAACAAAATTGCTGATCGATAAAGGAGTCTTTTTCAGGACGTAATTATCGGAAAGGTGCTTAATAGTTAAATCTGGGGTCCGTCAGACTCCTAATGTATGTTGAGGATTAATTAAAACTTTTTATCACTTCTTCTTATATTATTAATGTTGAAGATAATGGAGAAAGGGAAAAGCATATTTTTCATTCCCCCCTTTACATCATATCTCTCCTCGAATTCGATAAAAAATTCATTTCCGAATAAGAATAGCGGTGCGCTTCAATTTACTATTATTCTTCTTACCATTCGACGTAGCTGCTCAATACTTTTCGCATTCAAATTTTCCAATCTCAATGCCGCGAGTCGACATCGTTTCTCGAAATTCAACCAGTGCAATCGTACCGAAATGCCGCGTCGGGACGACGGGAGACGCAAAATTTCTTATTGGGCATTCCTCGCGAATCGGCGCCGAAGCTTAATTGACATTTTTAATGAATTCCCCGCGGGTTGGCGGGCGTCGAACGATCGCTGCAAGAATTGTCGTCGTTCCGCGTGTTCGATAAAACTCGAAGTATGCGGGCAAGTTTATCGATAAGTCGAAAAGTTCGTCGTCCACCGAGCCAACTCCCGCTCCAGTGATTCAACGGAGTTCGCGGGGGCGAAAAGGTAACGACTATACTCGGCCAAGTACCCTAATTAGAGAGTCGCTTAAATGGCAATTTGCACAGGAACGTCGTCAGGGGATCGCACGATGAGAGAATATCGAAAGATCTTCGATGGCTATTTAAATAAGTGCTCCGTGTAGGTACTTTTATTCGCATGTCAATTATTCTCATGATCTTTAAATACACGTACATTCCTATGCAACAACATGATACAACAACGTTAAGTTTATAAAACGTATATATAGAAACTACTTTTTTCGCTGCTCTACAGTGTTCCTGGCGCAACCATAATCATTTCACTAAAACCCCGCGATCGTTCAACAATTTTTGACCAATCACGAAAAAAAACCCGGCGACAGTAAAAACAGAGGAATTGCAACTTTTTTTAACTTTCCCATCAAACAGCGGGTCGGCGCGGGAACGTTTCTGCACGCACGATTCGGGCCGGTCCCCTTTTAATCTTTATTCATGTACTTGTTAGTTAACTTCTCGTGGCCCCGGCGGCGCGTGTTCACTCGAATCGAACACGGGACGCGACAACGTTACACCCCCCCAAAATCGTGAATATTCAAAAACGTCGCGTCCAAGCGAATTAATCGAAATGAGAACGGTGTTACCGGAAGAGATTGGAAGAGAAAAAGAGGGCAGGGGAAAAACAGACAAAATTAGCCGTTATCCCGTTCCGCGGTGAAACACGGGATCGCGGATTTAATTTATCGTCCACGCCGACTTTGATACTATCGCGCGTCATAAACACTTATCAAATTTGATATTTGTCGAACGCAGTGAGCCAAAATCGTGTCGCACGCGTTTTCCACGTCGCGTCCCCGTTCTATTCACGCGTTTCCACGGCATGTAAACGGCCATAAATCAACGCAACGGCGCCGCGGCGTGTTGCGGCTATGATAATCGTGGCCTTCGCGTTTCGACGAAACTTTTCGAACTTTCGCGTTAACGGTGATGGATGGAACCGGGCGGATGGTACGCCTCGCTGGATTGAAAATGTGTTCATACTTGTTGTTTACTGGAATTCACGACAAAATGAATCTACCTATTATAATTCTGTCTGAATTCATCCGGCTCATTTNCGTTTCCACGGCATGTAAACGGCCATAAATCAACGCAACGGCGCCGCGGCGTGTTGCGGCTATGATAATCGTGGCCTTCGCGTTTCGACGAAACTTTTCGAACTTTCGCGTTAACGGTGATGGATGGAACCGGGCGGATGGTACGCCTCGCTGGATTGAAAATGTGTTCATACTTGTTGTTTACTGGAATTCACGACAAAATGAATCTACCTATTATAATTCTGTCTGAATTCATCCGGCTCATTTATTTGTGGGTTCACGAGTTTCTAGAAAAATAATCTCGCGTAAGAAGTTTTAACATTCATGGAAATATTCAATTCACGGAAGGGTATGATATTATGTGATAATAATATTATGAGAGCAACAGTAATAGTAACTTAGAAAAGGAAGAGAAAAAGATATCTACTTTTATTTTTGGAGGACAGTATTGAAAATCTTCCCTCTTAAAAGACAGGAAAGACAATGATTCTAAAGCTAAAACTCGCATCACTAGAGGAGACGGTTATCATCGAGCTGGTCATATGTATAAAGAAAGCTTTTATAACGTGCGTTGTCTGTACAGTCGCGTGCGACGGATTGCATCTCTCGATAATTTCGCATAGCACTATTTATGAGAGGCTGACAATAAAAGAGGAGAAAAGGAAACCAGCAATCGATGGTCTCAATTACAAGAAGAGGAGAGCATAAAAGATAATACTGCCTTCGTGAATCCGCCGTGTACACGGATCAGAGATTACGATTCCACGGTTGAGAAACGTGCGTACCTATTTACGTGTGGTTGCGTTTTCAGCTTGGGATGTACGTACTCTGGAAGGCCATAAACGAATAAATGGCGTCTTAATGGCCGATCGTAAATCGACGGAATCGACGTCGTCTCGCGGCACCCACTCGTCGAATTTACGACGCCTGACAAATTTTCTCCTTTGCCTCTTCCGTTGGAAGACGAGGGCAAGGGAACGGAAGAGGTATGAGAAACAGATATGAGGAGGATAGAGCGAAAGAGAAAGAGATTCGTTGTTCGCGAACAATGTACTCGGATCCACTTCCAAACGCCCAAGTTTTACGGACGGGGAAAGAGGACGAAAAGAAACTGGACACATTGTCACAAATCGTCCGCCCTGACGAAGGATTTTTATCGCCGTGCCGCGCGTCTGGAAAACAGCTCGGATTCTTGGTAAACAATTTTCCCTTTACGGTTTTCTCTCCGTGTTTGCGGCTGGGAATTCAGACGAGACCGAGAACTCTCAGGAGACGAATAAAATCTGTTTGTTGTAAAGAAAACGTTTACACTCTTATTGACCGCATTAACGACCGATCATTAATATCATTAAATTCACGTGTACTTATAAGATATTTAAAAATTCTTATACGACATTTAATATATTTTATATAAAAGAAGTAAATTGGAAGTGCTATTGTCCTGAAAATCACGCTAAATTTATTAAACTGTGTTGTAAACGAAATACAATGGTAAAAAATAATGGGGGTCGTTTTCAATTGTGGTATAAAGAACCTAAATACGTTTGTGTAAATTCATACCTTTCTACGCGCTAAAGGAAATGGATTTCTAAAGCCAAAAAGCAGAAGCGAACGGAACAAAGATGACAACTGGAGCAAAACGGGGGACGTCACCGTGGCAGTTTCCCTGGAAAACGTGCGCGAACTTCGGGCCGGGAAAATTAACGGGAGGAGCCAGCCAGTCGAACGGAAAGTAGAGTAAATTAATAAGTTTTGGCCGACAGCCAAACGGAACACGAAACGCGAGGCAGTGTCACGCGTCGCCAGATGGAAAAGCTTTTCTTGTTACCGAGTGACGAAACTTAAGCGACGAATCGCTTTGTCGCCCCAGTCCTGGAAACGACTTAGCAATTTGGGACGCGTCGAAAAGCGAATGATAAGTGTTCCGTAATACAAAGCGAGTACTCCTTTATTCTTGATGCCGGTGATAACGTTTCCGGATAGTACGCGTGACGGAGGAGAGAACTTTTGCATGCATTTATACCGTTCCGGCGAAGCTGATACAAATTTTGCGTTAATTTCCATAACTTTTTATTCACTTGTATAAATGCGTTTTCAACAGTTCGAATTTTTAAATTGTGTACTGTGTTCATTTGAAAATAATTTGGTATTAAACTCATATAATAGGAGCTCTGAATAAATACCTTTTCTGTCCCCACCACTCAATTCTCGAATTGAGATGTTTGCTTACCTGAAACAGAAAAAACAAATACGTTCTTTATTCTATGTTTAAGTCATAACGTATTAGAGATATTTTGTAAAAGCAATGGATTCATTCATTCGGTATTTCTTCCTCAGTCGCAAACTTTTCCACCGAAATTCCTATGAAACTGTACCACAGGCTAAAATTTACATTTAACAGAGTTTGAACAATGGGGTTTAAATGAAGGGATCCAGGCTGGCGCGTTGTGACCGTCTTTCCCAATCCAGCAACCGTGGAACAGCGTGGCCTGAAATGTCCCAGTTCATCATCAGTTTCATCGAGTCTCTCTCACGGAACTTGCGGAAAGTAGCAACAGTAGTGTTGTGCGGAACTGTTTCCCCTCCCAGAGAATTTCCACCGGTACGCCGTAGCCGTAGCCCGTTAACCACGAAGACATTCTCCGGAACAATGTTCTCCGAATGTCCCCCATTCATCGGGCAACGACTTCATCGATCTTTCTCGCGCAATGAAAGTCATTAAAGGAAACAAGCGTATCAGTACCTCGAATTTCTGCTCTCGAGTTCGTGGATCGTTAACGGAGCGCGTTTCGATCTAACGTCACGTTCGTTGGCATTCGCAGTTATTAATGAAACATTCGGGGAGTATTACGATTCCGTCGCGTTCAGGATTCAATTTTCCCACTGAATTCTTTTTATTAATCTGAGTCAGTGAATTTTTTACAAGAAAATCTACACAGGAGATAGGGGTGAAACGTTTCACGAGTCGGCGCCGTGGCACAAATGGCTTATAAATTTCAGAAATCCGGAGGAAATCTGGACTGGAAATCTGCGCGGTGCGGCGCCAGCAGCGGTGGCAGTGTTTCCACGAAGGAAAGGAGGTGAGGACGGGAAGGAAGGACGGAAGGAAGGACAAGGCGCGGAACGGGAGGAGAAAGGGCGAATCGAGGCGGAAAGAGGGTGCTAATGGACGAGGAGACCCTCTGACGATGAGCCTGTTCATCGGTCGGTGAAACGCGGCGACCACCGGCATGTGGTCATTAGCACGCACCGCTGCTCCAAAATCTATGCTCGTTTCGGTTGTCCAACGCGACGCGATGCGGCGACGACGTCTATATTGGACCGAGGATTTCCGTGTGCGGACCGTTAATTGGCGGTCTCCGTTTCTTCCTCCAAGTGCCTTTATTACATTTAATTGAGAAAACAAGATCAAAACCGACAAATCGAGTGACGAATGAATTGCGAACATCGAATTTTATACTATACTAAAGGTATTTGTATGTGGTTGTGTACGTTTGTCCGTCTGTGTACGTCCGCCTTAGGTGATTCTTTTCTTATTCTGTCATTCTGTCAAACAGTATTAATTTTGGAACTAGTATATGATACGAGGTTATTTTAATTCATATATCTAAGAAAGTTTATTAATTATGTATATCTCGTAGTGAGTGTATTTGCATACGGATATTATTATGGATGTGCAATCTTTGAAATTGTTAGAAGTGTCTCGTAAGTGATACTTCAGGAAATAGATATTAGAATATTACATAAATCAATAATTACGTGACTCAAGAGATTTTAATAGTGTAAGAAGATAGATCATGACATTATAGCATTAGCTTTCTTTTCCAAAAAAGATATTTCCGAATGTAAAATTCTGTACCCGCGATCAATTCACCCGTTGCCATTACCGTCTGCTAATAGTCTAATATATCGTTGATCACATGGGGTCAGTATCCCGAGACGAGTGCTACGTTAAATGGCTTCTGTTCCCTTCGCTGAGCGAAATTACAGCCCAATCAGGGTACAATGACACGGCAATTCCTCTTTCCACTCAGACCAGGCTAAGAGATGATCGGTGGCGCGAGGGATAACAATCGCGCGCTACCCTCGAAACTAGAGACGAGCCCCGGAAACCCACNTTTTTAATAGTGTAAGAAGATAGATCATGAGATTATAGCATTAACCCTTTGGGTGCGGATTTATTTGAGAAAATATTTGCATGTGGAACGGATATAATTTTTGGTTGCTTGGAGTTGTATGTAAAAGCAGTACATTTTACGTAAGAATTTATTTATTTCTAAAATATTGGTGACATATTTAGTATTAAGATGTCTTCAAGTAATTAGAATTGCAAAACAAAACTAAATTAATAACAACAAAATAATACTAAAATGACGTGTCTCAGACGTCAAATGTACCCAAGGGGTTAACTTTCTTTTCCAAACAAGATATTTCCGAAAGTAAAATTCTGTACCCGCGATCAATTCACTCGTTGCCATTACCGTCTGCTAATAGTCTAATATATCGTTGATCACATGGGGTCAGTATCCCGAGACGAGTGCTACGTTAAATGGCTTCTGTTCCCTTCGCTGAGCGAAATTACAGCCCAATCAGGGTACAATGACACGGCAATTCCTCTTTCCACTCAGACCAGGCTAAGAGATGATCGGTGGCGCGAGGGATAACAATCGCGCGCTACCCTCGAAACTAGAGACGAGCCCCGGAAACCCACGGCTGTACCGCAACGCATCCTCTCTCTGGCAAACCCGCAGCGCGGCAAGGTGAACCGGCGCGGCGCGGCGCGGCGTCGGTGGCCAATTAACTGACATGATTATAGGCTAGGTGAGAAGACCTCGATCGACTCCGGGTCAAAGCATTTGCATACCTCGACCTCCGACACGCGCGCCTACCTCCAGCCAATATTTTCTCTCCTAGGGGATTACGGAGCATACGCCGTTGTTGTTCTCGCAAAGTGATTAGAGATTTACGCGGTACGAAGCATTCGATAATTGGTTCCAAGTATGACCTGCTACGGTCTAATATTAACGATATTGTTACTTGATGTGACATGTTCTTGTGAAAATTTCGTGAATTTGATTGATTAATTATCTGTCCCATAAAATACTGTTGTCTTCCTTCGTAGATTTATTATAATTAATGTAACATTTTATCATTATAATATTTATAGCTAAAAACTCATGGTTACTTGATGTGACGTGTTCCTGTGAAAATTTTGTGAATTTGATTGATTAATTATCTGTCCCATAAAATACTGTTGTCTTCCTTCGTAGATTTATTATAATTAATGTAACATTTTATCATTATAATATTTATAGCTAAAAACTCATGATTACATTTTACGTTTTACTAATTAGAAGGGAAGTAAAGGTACTGTATAAGAAAGTCAGGAAAAATGTACATAACTTGTTTTGTCTGATGCAATTCTCTTTCAAAAAGAAAAAGCAAGAAATTAGACTGAAGGAATATAGAGGAAGGGAAACGGACGGAGTGGTCGTTCGTTTGAGCAGTTTAATTATCCAGCTTTAAGCGTGCTTCATTAAAAGCAGGGCATTTAATTTATTTGCTACACCTGCTCTTAGCAACCGAAACAGCCAATTAAGCCTCCTAATTTCCCTGTTATCGCTTGATCGTTTATCGCGAAACTCAGATCCAGATGATATGTAACTCAAAAGAGATAATTATGACATATTTAGTGTTATTAATTTTTAATATCATGCATAGAACGATCTTTATTAAAAGGTTAAGAACCAACGTAGAATTTATGCCAACGAATTCAGCGTCATTATCTGAAATGTCCAGTGGAGGAAAGGACGTTCCTTTCTCGATTCGACCCAAGCCCCTGTCTTCGATAAGATCCCGGATTCGATAAAAAGTTTCGTCGGGAGAATACGATCGGTTGCGGCGTTTATTTTTAACTTTCGAACACTTAGAACGGGGCTTTCACAAGTTCTGCACCCGAAAGTTCGAGCGTTTTCAAGCGACGACAGCGCAGCCTCCGGGGCTGATGGTTAAGAAAAGGTCTGAAGCGCGAGCGGATGTTGTCTTTTCTCGAATCATTGCATGCGAATATATGTATACAGTGAAACTAGTATAATTTGTTGAACTAACAATTAAATACCATCATAATTTGCATACATTATTTATCACATAATATTTGAATTTGAACTTGTTAAACAATTAATTGTAGCTCAGCTGATGCAGTTTGATAAATTAATATTTCCAATAATAGTTAAACAATCATAATGCCCTTTAGAAAAATGTTATTAAAGATTTGATTTTTACACTTTTGCTCTCTTCTTATAAGAAACTGCACTTTCTTAGCTTTTGTTTACGATAAATAATTCATTTTGACTTTCATAGCTACTGAATAATCATTTTCAAGTAAGCTATATTAACAGCAAATGTTTGGCTTCTGGTTAAAAAATTTCTGGCAGTATCTTTGTTAAGTGCTTCACACGAGAATAAACACAACGAGAGTGCAGTTTCTCATAAGACTCAGTGTAAAAATAAGATCTTTAATAACTTCTTCTTAACCATCTCGTTCTCTAAAAATTGAAACATGTCGTCATAAAATCTTAGCAAGTTATAAAAATCTGGACGTTAATTCCATTATCGATAGAATTTCCTTAAGATGAATGAACACTGAAGTTTTTATACTTTATTTTCTAATGCAATAAAATAGAAAATTCTATTAGTACCCAGCATTTTCAAGAAACTGAGGGAGTCGCGCGTCGCGTCGCATCGTCTTCCAAGAGAAAAAAGTCTAACTTTTCTATCTCCCTACATTGATTTCTCTATTAAAAACCGGAAGCAAAGGTTACGATTCATTCGGGATCGGTGCGATGAAGGAAGAAAGGAAGGTAGCAGCACGCGAGCCTTTACTCCAGTTTCACGTGCACGGGGCCACGGTGTCGCAGTTCAAAGCGTTCGCAGGCTCCCTGTTAAATCAATACCCCTATCGGCGCCACGAAATCGGACGCTAACAACGAGAGATACTCGACACCGTTATCGTAGAACAAACAAAGTGACAAAAAGTGCGATGTGTGATGATCCCTATTAATTTATCGATTCGATCCGCGCGTGCGAGCTTCGCGCCTATGCAGTACGTGTCGAAAACCGATTCCGCGCGAGCGTAAAATCCGTGCGACAGACTGCATACCGTGTGGGCACGCGATCGATCGTCGATGAATTATGACCGACAGGAACCTGGACACGTGGCCGTCCGTCTAATTAACGTCCGCCATTCTATGCGCGATTAATTTTCAATCGGCCTCCACCGCGAAAACGTGCTACAGTTCTCTGGTGTATTTTGTTTTAACGAGACTCGTTTGTAAAGATTATTAGCTGATTACAGAGATAGGTGGGCGAATCGATTTCTGCTACGTGTATTTAATAATTGCGATACGATTACGTTATCAATTATTTTATTAATCGCCCTAGTCTATTAATACCACTTACTAAATGGACCCTTTCTGTATATTGAGTTTAACAAAACTGTCACTCAAAATATCATAGATATTACTTACAAAATTAGTGCAAAAGATTAACTTATTTTATTTGTTCTCTATCGCAACGGTTAAAAAATAGTTATTAGCGATCATCATAAAATTTACTTTAATGAGTACCATGAAAATCATGAAGCAGCTTCCCTATTCATTTGAACATCGACTAAATCTCATACTGTCCAGTAACTATCAATTTATATTCTACGTTATTCACTTTCAGCACTAATTACGCATTCCACCGTCATTCCATCAGGTATCGGGAACCCCCGATAGTTCAGTGCTGATCCCGTACTATCGGTTATCACCGGTTACTCGGTCAGCATGAGTCGAGGTTCGTTTCATCGAGCGAGCGAATCCTCTCGACGGTACGCTTTGTGGGATCGAGTGGACTGATCTCGGGATAAGACACGCTTGTTGAGTCGCGCACTTAACCATGGGCTTGAAATTCGATGAAAATGTGACCGCGATTCATCAGTCGGTTTTCATGATTGACCCTTCATTGCGACTTGTTAATTAGCGGCAAATAGACGCTCGTAGGAAAACGAAAAAAACCGATGATTCCTGTGTTGAGTTTGGCTTTCATTCGTCCCTTCAGTTTGCTTTGACTTTTCATTTCTTGTCTTCTTTATAAGTTGTGCAGTAATTCAGACGTCAGCTTTTTCATTTAGCAGAGGAATCCTACGGTATTGAATTACGGATATAAATTACGCGTTCATTTGCGGTAATAAAATACAAAGCTATCAGAAAGAACGGAGCAGAAAGCAGTCGAGTTCTTTCTAGACCGGCCGCGGGGAAACTCGACAGTCATAAATCCCAATCGCAACCATTAACGGTATCAGTGGCACCCGCGGCTATCTTTTCCAATTGGATCACACGGTCCTCTAGGTTAATGAAAATGGGCACGAACACCGGAACGTAGCGCCGCGTACTCCGCTGCATGGCGATGCTAAATTTTCCGCATCTCCTGCCCGAGTGGATTGGCAAGTCATTCTGTGATAACGCTTTTTTCCTTCTTTCCTTCGGGCTGGTTCGCGATAAATAGGATAGAAACACGGCCGGGCATTCAGTCGATGCGAGACCATGAAAAGGCTGGTTACTCCCTCTCTTCTCGCGCTGATGGTGCCACGAAAGGCGAGAAGCTGATATAAAACATGCGGGTGAAAACGTGCAATGGGATGCGTCGACGAGAAAGGAGCTGAGAGAGCCGATCCGTTTTCGAAATGAAAACGTACGGGACTCGGAGAGAAAATGAAGCGATACGAATTTTTTTGCCAAATATTCGAAGTGCAGGTTTTCTTCTTGGATGATGGGTTTGACACTGGAAACGCATGGCGTAGTCAGAATATAGATAGGAGAGTGGAATTGTCAATCAGGTGAATAGCGACCACATATATCGGCAAAGAGAGTAATAAATTACATTTTTAGTAAAGATTTGAAATAATAGTATCAGAATTCAGTATTACCATTGTACACGAGAAGAATTCTAAAAAATATGTAATTAAAACCGTATTAAATACTGCGAGTGTACGAAGAGTTTAGCAAGACGTGATTACGGAAAGTACAGACGATTAAAGAGAATCGACGATCGATGGACGACTTTCTTCAAGTGAAAAATCATATCGAAAGAGAAAAAGTTTTTGTTATAAAAATCGCCACACTCAAGATTCCACGGTCGATGGGTGAATTCTCCCGCGGGCTTTTATCCGTGTCGACAGCTTGACAAACACTGATTACGGGAAACCGAGAAAGCGTCGAGATAAAGCACGGCATCTTCGATTTCCTTTATCAGCCTAAATTGCCCTCGTTATCGAAAAGTATTCCGGCGGCGTCGTTTCGCCTCGTTTGGCTCGGCTCGGCATGGCTCGCCGCCGATTATTTTTCCACTAACCCGTTAGAAAAACCGGAACGTCGCGAGAGATTCATTCCCGCAGAATTCAACTATTCTGTTCGCGCGGTGAGCCAGCGACCGAAAACTTGCATCCGTTGAACAGACCGACGATCGATTAAATGCATCGCTGTGTTTCGTTTCGTTTCGAGGGCGTTAAAAAAAAAGAACAACGTGGCTCGTTAACGCGGGAAGAAACTTTACCCGGAAATCGGACGTTTAATTTGATTAATTGTCTCGAGGGTCTCGCAGCCCAAGCAGCTGCTGCAGCGGCGCCAAGAATATTATCCCATGGGGAGAGTGTTTAATTAAATTAACGTTAGTTACCGTACAATTACACCTCCGGCGTCGGCTAATCGCTAGAATAGCAGCGTTCAATTAGCGAATACAGTTTTTTGTCTAGAAGAAAAAAGGTGTTTCTTGCTCGTTCCAAGCATTAGGGGTGGTGTTAAACTGAGAAAAACAATAGTCAAAGAATTTTCACCGTGTTTTCAATTTCACAAATCGACGTTGATTTTAATCATGAAAGTTGAATAATGAAGAAAAACCTGTAACTAGTATTCTATCTTTACGATTCGGAAGGAACTTCATCGGAGCTAATTATTATTTGACCAAAGTCAAAGCTTCGCCTTCATTCCGCAAAAGTTAATTGCTGTTTTTCCGGCGCCCAAAGAAAGCGGTAACGATGAAAAGAATTGCAATTATTAAGACCACTCTGTTCTTGCTGAACTCGAGTTTCTTCGGAACAAACGTTG
>SMSR01015877.1:397320-490701 GCA_019453355.1 Ceratina japonica | reverse complement strand
AAAAAAAAGAACAACGTGGCTCGTTAACGCGGGAAGAAACTTTACCCGGAAATCGGACGTTTAATTTGATTAATTGTCTCGAGGGTCTCGCAGCCCAAGCAGCTGCTGCAGCGGCGCCAAGAATATTATCCCATGGGGAGAGTGTTTAATTAAATTAACGTTAGTTACCGTACAATTACACCTCCGGCGTCGGCTAATCGCTAGAATAGCAGCGTTCAATTAGCGAATACAGTTTTTTGTCTAGAAGAAAAAAGGTGTTTCTTGCTCGTTCCAAGCATTAGGGGTGGTGTTAAACTGAGAAAAACAATAGTCAAAGAATTTTCACCGTGTTTTCAATTACACAAATCGACGTTGATTTTAATCATGAAAGTTGAATAATGAAGAAAAACCTGTAACTAGTATTCTATCTTCACGATTCGGAAGGAATTTCATCGGAGCTAATTATTATTTGACCAAAGTCAAAGCTTCGCCTTCATTCCGCAAAAGTTAATTGCTGTTTTTCCGGCGCCCAAAGAAAGCGGTAACGATGAAAAGAATTGCAATTATTAAGACCACTCTGTTCTTGCTGAACTCGAGTTTCTTCGGAACAAACGTTGGCTCGGACTTTTGAAATTTTTTAACGTGTTAGCACGTTCGGTAAGAGAGAAAAATTGAATGAGAAGGCGATCAAAAACAACGCTCTGAGATTTTTATCACGAACAGTTAATACTTTGTAATAAAAACTTATATTTTTCTACTTGAAACACGAGATAATAAAATATGTATTATATAATCTACTTTATTTATACTGTCCGCTCGTCATATGATGTTACACGTATTTTTTATCATATTTCATTAATTGAATCGTTATGAGGGATTAAATCTTTTTACAAAAGCCGACTTCTTTCCACCAATTATTTTTTGCTTTCCGTCTCTTCGTTAGAGGTACCGTTGAAACACTAAACAATCCGTATGAAATAACCTTTGTACAATGCCAATTAACAAGTCGACGGTGATAACAACGTTATAAAACTCACCGCTCTTCCTTTGGCACGCTATCCACCCTCGAACTCCCAGCGCGTTAAAAAAAATCTATTCCCCAGTATTTGGAGTTCAATGAGGCAAAAAGGGGCTTGCGAAATCGTGGGCGAGGGTAGTCGAATCGACGGAAAGTTTCGACGGAATGCAAACGGGTCAGGGAAAATGATAACAGAGTCGGGACATGATAGCGCGGGAGCAAAAAGAAAGAGAAGTGAGGGAAACCATGCGAAGAGGATTCGCAGGTACTATCGGCATGCAATAAAGGGAACGTAGAGCAGCTGGAATTGGTTCGATGGTTTATATTTATAGAAAGAAATCCTCTCTCTGGTGTCTGTTTCTCTCCACTCTTTATCCCCGCTATGTCTACCATTTGCAATAAAGTTCAAAAGTTTTAGACGGAATCGAAGCTTCAGTTTTTTCGTGAGCAAATATTGAATATTTTTTTTTGAAATTTCGAAAGTGCGCACGTATATTGGCTCAGCAAGAAAATAATTTCGGTTTTCACAAATACATAGCGTTATAAAAACCAAAATTAGGCGTAATAAAGCTTTCTCGTCAATTCAATAGATATTAATATATAATCAAAAATGCCATTATTACTACTACCATTAAATTATTCAATATTTTA
This sequence comes from Ceratina japonica, assembly GCA_019453355.1. Classification (NCBI taxonomy): domain Eukaryota; kingdom Metazoa; phylum Arthropoda; class Insecta; order Hymenoptera; family Apidae; genus Ceratina; species Ceratina japonica. Next base: position 489,053 of record SMSR01015877.1, on the reverse strand, counting down.
TAATTACTTTTCGATGAACGTATTTTCATTTCTGAACATTTTTAAATCGATTCATTTACAAAAGTCATTTAGTTTAAAATTCATCATATTTTAGTAAAAATTCATAAATGTAGAGAGAATTTTAATATGAAACGAAAAATGAAAATAATATTGGAAATTAAACGTTTAAATATTGCATACAGATTACTTTTACCTCCATAAATGAGAAGCAAACTCGTTTTGATTTGTTTGTTTCTATCATGTTCAGCGTTTTTATTTTTCTTATTTTTCGATATCGTTTTCATTTAGAAGATCGAGTGACGGACACTTGATTCACCCCATTATTTATTTTCGATAGTTTCCAGCGATCGAGGATCTTGAATTACACGATATATTGGAATCTCCCCATACTCTTCGAGTGTAGCGGGATACTTGCTTTCTCCATTGGGTAATATCGCAATTCTTATTGCTGTTGAGAAAATACAGAAATCAGGGGTCTAACTTTCACGATTCATAAATTCGCAACATTATAAAAAACACCATGTAAATTCTGAATAATAAAAGAACTACGTTTAAAAAATTAATAACAATATAAAAGATATAAAAATATCACGTAAAAATAATATTTTTTTCTTTATCAGCTGCATTGCAACTTATCAGATACGTCTACATATAAAGAGTTGCATCCATCCGGACACACGGAGCGTACATCTATCTCTGCTATCAGGTCAATGAAGAGAGTACGCCATGGATGGAGTAAGCGAGTTGTGCCATCCATTCCATTTGATCTCGCGACCGTGATATTTTTCCAGATTCTACCCTTTCTGCCGTGCCTCATCCATCTGGCTGGAACAAAGAGGAGAGACGCGTCCCAATCCCTTCCATGCGATACGTTGGGAATTGGGGAAAATTTTGTTTTCGATCAGCGTAAAAGATCCCGAATACTTGACGGAGCGATAGTTCCATATTTTATTGTCAAACAAATTTTTCGACATCTTTAGAATAAAAAATCATTATAAATTCTAGGAAATCTCGATGCTATCTAAAAAAAAAATGTAAGAATTGTAAAATATCATACAATGATGAAAGATCATAATTTTTCAAGGAGATTCAACATAAATAACTCAGGTCATGAACTATTAAAACGAGGAACAGGAATTATAAATATGGGCTTTGGAAATCATCTAACTCCTACCAGTAAAACTCGTACAGATCCTAAATTTTCCATACGATTCAAATCTCCTCGGAAACAAACCTGCCGTATTAATTCGTTTATAATTAGTTTTTTATTCGTTTGAAATAAATTCGACAAATGCGTAGTTCAAATCCACGAACTACTTCGATTCACAAAATCCAGACGAAATGGCCTGTTCCGTCATTTCTGAGGGCACAATTAAAAGAGCAAAGAAAGCAAAGAATCGCTGGGGCCAGGATAAGTACACGATATACGCCCGGAAGGGGTGGTTGCTCTTTGCTATCGCGGAGAAATAGAAAGCTGGGGTTGAAAAACCGAATTGCGTCGGAGAGGGACAAGACGCGGAAAGAGCTCGAACGAAACGCCAGCTCGCGATAACTGGTTCACTGAACGCTCCCGTCTCACCATTCTGTTGATATTGGAGGAGAGAGAGAGAGGAAACACCACTAGCTCCGGGGCCAGTCCTGCACCAATGATAAGTACGATTACTAAATTTTATTGACGTTCGAGAACGTGCTCGTGGCCCACAATTTTTATCGCGAGTCTCCTTCCTTTCTGGAGACACGTTTTTCTTTTCATCGAAAAAAGAAATTCCATCCGCGATGGTTCGAGCAAGAGGGAAACCTGACGGAAATGCGGCGCACACTGCGATGGATCAGTGGAAACGGTAGTTTGTGACCAGACGTGATCAAATTTTCAACTAAGTTTTTATACGAGTTAGTTTTAAACAGGCATTTGTATCGCACAGATAACGTTAAGTCGTATTTATTTTTTATGAAATCAAATAAAAGACGCTTATTAAATATGAAAAGACGTAGGCATTAATTAAAAGGATTAAAATAGTTTTATGCTTATCAAGCACGAAATCGAAGTCTTACAAACTTTCGACTATTGACATAAAGAGAACGTGGTTAATACTACATTTAACTAGTTTGCTGCAGTACTAATGCAAGTATTTACACGTCACTGGATACACGAGTGCAATGTGAAAAATGATCGTTTTCATTTAATCTGGTTTTAGAAATCTGATATTTTAATACACATATAATTGAAATGATTCGAGACATTGAAAAGCTCATTTCACAGGAACTAATTAACTATGATTACATTATATCGCACTTGCTATAAATTCTGCTGCTTAACAACCGCGGCAGCAATTAACTCGATTACCATCGAAGGTAAAGAAAAGGAGGGAGAAAAATAAGTCAGGGACGCGCAGCTGTTGCAATTATCGGCGATAAACGAGGAAAGGGTGAATGGAAGATCGGAAAGGGGAGGGTCTCTGTTGTCGCAATTTGTCGCCGAGTGACTATCGATCGATTAAAAAAGGGTTGTACACCGCAACCGCCTTTTTATGTACATATATGATACAGTATATATGTATATATGTACTCGCAGTATATTCCGCTTTGAAAGTTCCGATTAAGTGTCTTAATGTCCTTTACAAGTAAGGAGGAGAAAGATTCATTTATCAGTGGTAAAATTGTTTTAATAAAACATTTAAGTTCCTTTGCTTGGGGTATTCAAGGGTGGATGGTAGAAAGCTATTAATAGGACGTCAATTTCAATTGGTGGCTTCATTATTACTGAATAAAAATTCATCTTCTGTATTTTATTATATACTTCGTTTACTTTTTAATGTACAAACTACAATTTTACTATACAACAAAGTACAATCGAAGTTTTTGTCCATCTTTTCATTCTATCTCATTTCCGAGTATTATAGTAGACATAGTTTTTCATTAAAGTTTCCAGAAATTCATTCGGTATTAGCTTTTATGATAAATTCACGAATGTGGAAAAGCGAATGGATACATTATACCTAACGCGAAATTCGCTTAATTGGTGTGGTGAAATAGGAACAGCATTGAAACAGCTGCGAATTAGGAGCACGAGAAAGGGGAGAACAATCAACAACTCTTGACGAATGGTAACGAGATTTTTAAACTTTCACAAGGAACGTATTCATCGGTGCATAAAACGACAAGCCAGCGGTAGTATACTGTTTGTTTAACCCATTTGTTAGAGCACAAGCAATTTCCCAGGCCACAACGTGGAAAATTCTGTTAGGNGAGTATTATAGTAGACATAGTTTTTCATTAAAGTTTCCAGAAATTCATTCGGTATTAGCTTTTATGATAAATTCACGAATGTGGAAAAGCGAATGGATACATTATACCTAACGCGAAATTCGCTTAATTGGTGTGGTGAAATAGGAACAGCATTGAAACAGCTGCGAATTAGGAGCACGAGAAAGGGGAGAACAATCAACAACTCTTGACGAATGGTAACGAGATTTTTAAACTTTCACAAGGAACGTATTCATCGGTGCATAAAACGACAAGCCAGCGGTAGTATACTGTTTGTTTAACCCATTTGTTAGAGCACAAGCAATTTCCCAGGCCACAACGTGGAAAATTCTGTTAGGCTCATTGTACTCATCTTTCTCCCGCGGATATAACCATCGCATTAATAACGAGCCCTTGCTCTTATTGTTATGCGGTTATCCGGCACCTTTTTAATAATAAAAAAAAAGAAGTAGAAAGAAAAGGCCCGTTTCGTTTCAGTCGTTCTTGTTTATTTGCCGCTTAATGAGCGCGCAATTGCTTGCGCAAAACAAAAGTCCTTCCACTTCCCATCCGGTCTCGCCGGCATTCGTCATTTATTTATTCGCTCCTTCATTGTTCGCGGGGAGAGTTAGAGCAACGAATAAAGTGGAAGCCAATCCTTCGTTTATTGTTCGGCTCTCGCGTTTTCGCTCTTAAGCCCACAATTCTAACTGCAAAATAAATACTTCTTTGTCCTCGTCCGTCATTAAACGTGTAATTACGATTGTAAAATAAAAAACTGATTGCTTCGCCCGTTCCGCCGGGCTGCGAACCATACGTCATTATTTTCTTCATTTATGACTCAATTATATTTTCATGGTTCACCTTATTTCATCTGTCTCATTACATGGTAGCTATTTCATGTTTTAAACCTCGTTTCGTCTTTTATCTTCGTTTCCAATTAATTCTTTGATATCAAGTTCCTTACCTTCTATGGAGCTGTCCAATAATTATCAGCTTCATTTCACGATTTCTAATGAAGAGACGATATATTGAGAAATTTTTTTCATCAGTAATATCCACCTCAAAGGATTGAAATAAAGTATTGAATATTGAAAAACTAATTTTCTATTCACAAAGAAAAAGGAAGCTTATAATAAATTTAACCGTATTAGAGCTAATTCTCTTCAATTGTCTAAGCCAACTATTGTTCCCAAGTAATTTCTCTATCCTAAATCTTCCGGAACGATCCTAATATCTTGATTACCGTGTTTATCAACATTCCCGAGGACAAAGGTCCTCCGACTACACTTGTATGGGCCCGCAGTGTCCATCCATCTCACGGCCATCCCCCATTCGCATTTACGGCTCCCGACACGCACCAATTGTTTCGACTTTCGCGGAAATTACACGGCTCGGGGAACAACGCTCCATCGTCGGATACCGCGGGACTATCCGAAATTGGAACACGCGAGGGCTGGTTTAACGCTGGGAACGGGGGGTGGGTGGCGGGGACGGGGAGACGGAACCGCTGGAACCGAGCCTGGAAATCTCGAAAACGGGCCACCGGGGAGAATCGACGATCATATCCCTCGCACCGCTAATTTGCATTCGATCATTCGACGTAATCAAATCGATTCCGCTCGAGGTACGACGAGGATCGACCAACCTGTCGCTGCGCGCACGTACCGCCATTATTTCTGACTGTTTGTATTATATTCCTGGTTGTGAATGATACCGTGAATTGTGATTTGTTCGGCTGGACGCAAACTCTCGTCGGGATCATTGATACAACGGAAAAAAACCGAGAGGCGAAACGGAAAAATGTACGAAACAGAAAGATATGTAATAACGTAATTATGATATGTAAACAGGTATGTCGCTATGCTGCGAAGCAAATATATTCGTTTCATTATACTGGAAAAATAAATCTATCATTGTCCAGCGAGCTTGTAAGGGAGACAAATATTTTTATTTTATTTCTCACAATACCCACGTATAATACATTTTTCTATAAGATTTATAGACATAATTTGAATGAATATAAAGATTTATAGGAGAAATGTATCAATTTATATCCATAACAGAAGTCAAGAAAGAATAATCTGTCTCTGCAGTAGCGCAACACAATGTGTCTGACCGTATGCTGACTTATACTACTTGCGCGTATCTATTCAAGTTCGCAACTTCGATCACTAAACTATAATACATCATAGTTTTCGTTCTACTTCGTCATTTAAAGTATCACGACAAACATTTAGTAGAATTTTAATTTATCTCAATCATTCTTAATATAAATTAATTAAAATTTAAACTGAAGTTATATCATTACATAGTTTGAACACTTTTCAAACCAAAAAAAAGAATGGAACGTCTTAATTGAGATTCGTATACATATATATATATAGTGCTCGATATTCATTACCATTTAGGTATCAATTATTATCATCCCTTGCCGTCGGTACCTTTATCGTACAGTCTCGTCTTTGAACTCGGGCCAGAAATTTCGTGTAGTTTCAGTATCCGAGATCGTGGCGAAATTGACTTTGTCGATAAGTCTGCCATGCCTGGCGGACCACACAATATACTCTCTAATACGAAAGTAATTTGCGAAGGCGGTCCAGAAATGGCCGTCTGATTGATTTATACAGCGGCGCCCGGAGCTGGATATTCCATTACCTAATTCCCGGGCCCGATAACTGGGTCACCCCTCACAAGATCGACCGTTTCCTGATGCGCGAATGAAAAAAAAACCTTTCGCCGGTGATTTCACGGAATGGACATCGATGAACATCGAAGCTAGGCTGGCATATGACGTCAGTTTCGAGATTAAGAACTGGTTCACGAACGAAAAGGAATCGGGAGTCTTTCTATATTGGGAGCTACAAATTGGATTGCGTAGACATTAACGCGATACTCTAGCAGTGCAGAAAGTGAACTGAAAACTTCGAAAATAGCTAGAAGCAGGTTCCTGATTCAAATATTACAGACAGAATAAAAGTGTAATATAACAGAGAATGAACGCGAAAGGTTTGCGAAGGAGTTAGTCTGTGATCAGAAGATAGCCGGCATAATTAATAATTCATTATCTTTTAATTGTCCAGAAAAGATTGTCCAGGGAATAAAATTAATAGCAGGGAGAATTTTCGATATCAGATAAATTCAAACGNTTGCAGAAAGTGAACTGAAAACTTCGAAAATAGCTAGAAGCAGGTTCCTGGTTCAAATATTACAGACAGAATAAAAGTGTAATATAACAGAAAATGAACGCGAAAGGTTTGCGAAGGAGTTAGTCTGTGATCAGAGGATAGCCTGCATAATTAATAATTCATTATCTTTTAATTGTCAAGAAAAGATGGTGAATAAAATTAATAGCAGGGAGAATTTTCGATATCAGATAAATTCAAACGGTACATCATAATTTTCACGTTTAATTCTGTATTATAAATTGCTGCTGCCGTCGCTAATTAGGTATAAAAGAGCCATTAAAACTGAATATTCTGCAAAAGACGAAACGATACTTAACTTAAAAAAGGGACGTTAAATATTAGCAGCGTACCGAGAGATACGAGACGTGATTTCCACGACGGTTCAGGGCGAGTGAAACTCAAATTCGGAGATAAATAGAGTTGGATGTTTTTTCGATTATAAGAAGCGAGCGCATGGCTCCGAGAGAGAGAGAAATGGTAACCTAATCTAGACCCGCATAAAAGACAAATATTAGGAGAAATCTCTAGGCGGAGACTCGATGCTCGGTCATGAAAAACTGTCATTTTAAAACTCGGTCTGACAAGAACGTCCCTTCACGTCTACGCGTTCTATTCCACCCGGAGTTTTTCTGCCGAAAGAAAGAGATGACGATATCCGGTTGGATGGATAAGTTTCAAACATTTTCAAGATTTCGATCCGAGTGCAATAAGAAAAACCTTTTCGTCGACATTGTAAATATAGACATCGCGCTGTTAGTCGTTTTTAACTAAAAACGTGTGACATACTTTTTAACTGTTTTATCATCAGTTCGTGTGTATATATTATGAATATAGTCAACACAAGATAAATGTATTACAGTTCATATTTCTTTAAAAGTTGATTTGTAGTTTCATATCTGCAATCAAGAACCGTGAGATAAAATCCATTGCTTTAAACTGAAGGTATAAAGTCCGAGTGTCTTATTGGATTTTGGTGTGTTCATTATTTTCCACGATTTGTTACATTTGCCACTTCAGTATTTCACTATCTCCTTTTTATGGCTATTTTTCACTACCTTTCTTTTCCTATTATCGTGCCATTCTTCTCTATTTTTTACAACAGCGATATTTCACCTCTCCCATTTTTCCTTTCGCTTCCCTCTGTCTCCCAATTCCACTAATTCACTCTCCTCTCTTTCTATCGCCATTTCCGTTTCTCACCAGGATCTCAAGCTCGAATTATCAAAACGCTTTTAAAATAATTCTTTTCGTCTCTATAATTTATTCCTTAATTTGCGTTATCTAATAATGTACTTTCGCTATTCCATTTAACCCGCCGTCACGTTCATTTTATCTTTTCACTTACTCCTTTAATCTCCGCAATTTTAGTTTTAATATCAGACTTCCTGATATCCAATTTTCTTTCCCAAAAGACTCGATCCAAAATTTCCGCGACAGCTGCAACCCGTGAGAACACATGTACAAGAAAGCAAAAAGGGAAGTGTCGGTGGAAAACAGAGGAAGAAGAAGTGTTATCAAAGGCAACTATTCCGGGTAAAGTTTTCTCTCGCTCCGAGGCGAAGAAACGAGAACCGAGGAGAAAAAAAGAACCGATGGTATCCGGTGGAAACGGACACACGGGGGGGATTTAAGATCTGTAAGGTATTTCATTACACTCGTCCGTTGATCGATCGGAGCGAGAACTCGATGCGCCGTTTATTGAATTCGGATTGTAGATGTAAGTAGACCAAGTTTCCGAAACTACTGAGTGAAATGGAAACTATCGAGACGTATGTCTGTACGTCTGTCTGTCTGAGCGCGATAGAACGGGACGATGATATTGTCTTCGAGAAGACGTGAAATTGGCAAAACGGGGTTGCGGGGAAGCTGGTGAACGTCGTAAATTGATTGGCTGGCAAATGGACAATGAAATTGATTCCGATTAAATTGGGTCGTAGACCGAGTCTCTCATCTCGTGCGGATTCGTGACACGGCAACAATTTTGATTTGAATAAAACGTGTAACCGTCGAGAATTACTCAAAATAACTCTTCAGTAAAATGGAAAAGGATTAAACTGAAAAACCTCTTGCACGTAAACGCAAAGAAATTTGCAAGATGAAAGGAACTGCAAAATTACTCGTTCGATTCGTCAAGGTGTTTGACAAAGGTATGACGTGCAAAGTTGACGGGCAATGCGACGATTGCCAAATCCTATAAATGAATCAACAAGTTGCGAATTCGATAGAAATTCGAGCGCCGAAATCGTGCAATCAGCAATACGCTACCAACCAAATAAAAATAAACGATCCCGCTTGTGCACGGATCGCGCGATCGATAAAGAATTTAAATTCGACCCCTCACCCACTGTGTCATCTGGAGGCCCGATTTTTCGAAAGCTTTTTCACTTCAGTCTCTACAGCCGTATGTGTATTCATCACTCTAAAAAAAAACAAGATGTATATGTTTAAATAGAAGCGGTCGACACCACTTCTTGACGCAAAAATTTGGGTCACTTTTTATTACTTCTTGCTATTTTTTTCATTACAATCACGTAGTCACGTAACTTATGCCAATTTTAAAGACATGACGAGAATAGTAATCATAAGTTCCAAAAGCTGCAACTCTTAATATCTAATTTTGGAACGAATAGAAGCGAAAAAAGAAAGGATAAATATATTTTCGGGGGATGAACGACAAATATGAGGGCAAGGAGTAGACGAATTAAAATTCGCGACAGGCACAGGACCCATTTCTCCCTCTTTACACTCTGCCGCTGTGAAAGCGCGGTGCACGCAGGTGAGAATATTCATAGCGAGGCCGAAAGAGCGTATGGCGTTAACGAGGACGGTACTAAAGGATTTAAACGTTTCCGGCGTGTAAGAGAAAATTGCGATCATCCAAAAATTACGAGGATCGACTGAGAAAAAGGTATACACGGAGCAGCTGTAGAATTTGCTTGCAAATCGCGTGGTGATCGTTTAAGAGAAACATAACTGCGATTGATGAAGCTGGCAGCATCAAAGGCAAAGAGACTTTTCCTTTACCAGAGTATACTTTTCTTCTTTAACCATTACTGTCAATTTAAATGATTACCTACGTATTACGTTTGATGCTTTCCACGTGAAAGGAGAGACAAATTCACAGTAATACATAAAATGCTACTTTCAGATAATTATTTATAACGATGATGAAAAATTCGTAATTAGTAAGCTACAATTTCTATGTGTCACAGAAAGCTAAATTGTTGAAAGCGATAGAAATCGGAAGATACTCGGAGGGCTCGCGTTAGTAATCGCGCACAGGTGGGTATGTGGAGACGATATTTCATTAAGAGAACCGTTGGTCGAATGCTTTTATTAAAAAGCGCGAGCCGGTATTCGCAAAAAACCTGGTGGATTTATGCGCGCGAGAAAAATCGTGGGAAATTCGCGATCTCGATCGCCACCACCATTTTGCGGCGATGGAATCTCTCTGGCTGCTTTGTCAAATGACTCAGTCTCTCTCTTCTTTTGCCGGTGTATGTAGACTCTCTCATTTGATCAAATAAATGTGTTTACGAAAGTAATCGACGTAGTACGTAATGATTAATAATTAAACCCCCTACGTCAATCTTTGCAATATTTCTACCTTACAGAATACGATCTGTGGTAATTTGTTAGCAGAGTCTACAAAAAGTGAATTGCCTCGACGCTTGCACGGTCTGCGACGATTATTATGTGATTTTGCTCAACTGTATCAGAGCTGTGAAACGTGAGGCCAAGCGCCGTTAACCGGATAACGCGGGAAATTGAAAGGATGAGTTATTGGCAGGGGATGCGCGCATCTCCGACCGGCCTACGCGACTCTTACCACCGGGGAAATATGTGAAACGCGATGTTCTATTACTTTTTAACGCGTTGCCAGCCATGGATCATCGTTGACCTGTGTTCATCCCCGGCCTCCATCCCCCTTTTACCGGAAACGCGTTGTTTCTACGGACGATCGGCCGATTTTCCGCCCTTCAGGTTCTGTCACGAAGATAAAGATGGATTCGATGGCGTCGATGATTGTTCGACTGCGAGTGTTTTCTGCTCTTTTTTTATTTATTTCTCTGTTTTTTATGGAGATGTAAATTTGAGAGTGATTTATGGTCTGTCTGTACTCGCGACAAAAATGTGCGGGAGTAGCTTTGATTTGCGACAGCGTATAGTTTTTCTGGGTGTGTGAGGTAGGAAGCTCTTTGATGAAATAGTATGTGTACAATCCATCACATTAGAATTGTTAGTAAAATTTAAAAGTTTAGAAATCGTTCTCACGCGTCAAGTTTTCTAGTGCGCTCGTTGTTTATTTTCACCTGCGACGGAACGAAGTGTATTTCCATGATCTACGGCAAGATTTTTAGTAACGTAAATATACTCCGCAAGTTCAGGCAAGTGACAGCGGCGCCCGAGCCGTGTTATATTCCATTTTTCACTGTTCTCTTTTTTGTTTAACTTTCAAGCATCAATAGAAAGAGAAAAGAATGGCAACAGCACGATCTCCCACTTCTCTGTTTGCATTACATATCCGGCGACGATGTAATTGAATTTGCGCCACAATTCGTGTTTTTACCAACGCGTTTTATCTCTTTTTTTCCTCCACGCGTTGGTTTATCTCTTTTTCAGAAGTTTCCATCTAGGACTACAACATGGGAGGTCGTTCGTATTGGTGCGCGACCAAACGAGCGAACGAACGGGTGAGCAACGGAGAAAAACTGATTCGCGACAAACGCAATTTTTTCCCATCGATCGACCGTGATCCGGATGACGGTAATTTGCAACGACGGGATTAAGCTACTTTGCAATTTTATCTGCCACCGGCTGCCGACGTTAATTTCCGTACCCCCGCGCCCACTCCTCGGCTCTTTATCAATAATATCGCGCCCCCGCCAACATTTATTCGCGTTTAATCCGATTACCCTGTAAATATTACGCGGCATCCAGTCGCGTTATTCGTATTAAATCCAGGAATCTTGCTATTCTCCGCATCGTAAATCATCAGAAACTGACTATCGCTAATTAATTCGTTTTGCGGCTCTTTTTCTCTCTCTGCCCTCAATTCTGTAAATCGTATGAAGAGTTTATAAGACTTGTAAGCGATCATCTTCTGGACGAGGCATACTCGGTTACTTCTAAACTCTAATTGCTACTTCCAATACAAATATTTGTAAAATATCCAACCTTTGTCGGCATCGGTAATTTCAGTTTCCATTTGTACAAAATATAAATTATGTCATAGCAATCAAACGTTACAGCCGCATAAGAATAGAAAATGTTTGTGCTCGGGGATGAAAAAGAGTGGCCTTTTTATTTTACACAAAGCAGAATAATACGTATTGTTTCAATTAAAACGTATTGTTTGGCGGAACAACAGAAGAAGAATGACAATGAGTTGCACGTACAGGCATGGTGGCAAGCAATTCTCGTACAATATTTACAGAGGTTGAAGTTACCGTTGTTCACACAAGTTGCCTAACCTCGCGATGCCATCACACTCATTTGATAATGGTAAAAAAGTAAAAATGTAGAATTGAAATGCGAGGCTTGATTAATTAATGGAGTAATAAAAAGTGCAAATCTGTGTATCTATAACTTGTGTAATAACCAATCTAATATAAGGTACTATGAAAAAATAGTTTGAAAGGAAGATGTTTTATTCTTTACGAAATAATTAAGAAGATACTANAAAGTAATAAAAAGTGCAAATCTGTGTATTTATTATATAACTTGTGTAATAACCAATCTAATATAAGGTACTATGAAAAAATAGTTTGAAAGGAAGATGTTTTATTCTTTACGAAATAATTAAGAAGATACTAGAAACACCTTAAATACTAAGGATCAATCAATACTGACGAAAGGCAAGAAATAAATGGGAAGAGCGACCGGCCTAGCTCGGGATCTTCCTCGGAAAATTCCTGACACTCCAATTTGTAACAGGAGAAAACGAAATCGACGGAACGGTCCGCTCCTGGTCGCTCGTTACACCGGGCTATCGACGTCCGTGACCCAACTTCCGCGATCCAGAAACGACGTCGAAGCGTCGCGTCGCTCCAAGTGGCATCGTTACGCCCGGCTGATATAATAAAGGAAACACCCCATCGACACCGCGTTTGTGAATCTCGAGCACACTTTTTCTAAATTTATTAACTGGGGACAGCCATTTCGTTTCAAGTCGCCAGTAAAACGAAATTGCGACAGGAAACTGCTAATCGGTTAGTCACTCTGTTATGACATCAGATATAATGAAGATCCGACTCATTGGCGTTATGACGAGATTTATAAATTGTGGGAAATTGGGAGGGTGATTAAAATTAATGGAATATACGATGGTCATTATATTAAACTGAAACGATCAAAAGAAATTGTTAATTGGTTGCTAATGAATACTTTCCTCTATTCTAAAACAAGTTTTCTCTGACGATCGAGTCGTTTAATTAACCGTAAAAAGTCCGCAAAGCAATTTTTTATAGCATGCTAATGAAGACTTATATCGGTGAATACATATTAAAATTTGTTAAATTGAAATTGGCTTTATTAATTCCGCCAAATTGGAGCTACGACTTCAATAAATTGGTTCGGGCTGGGAATCGGAATGAACTAATTTAAATAAAAGGAAACGAGGACAAGATTCCAGCCCGGGAATCGTGAAGATGGAACAAGTTGCGGTGTTTTACGCGCGGCGTGGCGTGGAGACGCCTTTGTTGTCGGCAGAATCGACGAACAGTTTTCACGGGAATTTTTCTCGTCGCCGTGTTTCCGTTTTTACGAATTAAGCGGCGGCTCGTGTTCGCGTTACGCTCGGCCGATTGGAAAACGCGGAGAAACTTTTATTGCGAGGAACGCTAAGCTAGTATACCGGGCCAGTTCATATAAATTATTAAAACCAAGTCCATCTATTCGAAAAAAACGATTTCGCGCTGCCCGCTTTGTTCGAATGTCTGTCCAGACATAATTTAAAGTAAAAGCACAATTGTACATTTTACCTACCGCGTTCTATTTAATGACATAATTTTATGAAATCGTACAAAGAATTTTTTCTAATTATCAAATTCAACGGAACAAGCTAGGAGATTAACGAAAATCTCTACACGGGAACAAGCGAAACCTGCAAACAATAATATCCGACTTCTAGATGATCGGATAAATATTTCAATGGAAAGTATTATCGCTTTACAGTAGCTAACAGCTATTCAAAATTCTTTCACGTAACAACGTGTATGTAAATAAGCGTTACACAATCCCCGATAAATTGCGTCGGCATAAACCGGTGGAAATTCGCGCGGATAAGAGCGACGCAACGTCACGTCACATGCAGAGAGGATCGTCGCATGGCATTTTGCAAGGATAATCCGGAGGGGAGAATGCATCGAACCCGGCATTGTACGCGCCACGCGAGCAAATGCAATTTTCTATTGTTTCCAGTCGCACCGACTGCGACTGTCTGTTATTTAATTACAGAAAATTAGCGGCGATAAATGGCCCGGCTCATTAATGTTTGGAACGACGATATTTGATAATCCCTCAACGCCTGTTCGAGTAACCGGTCGACGTTTATTATAGGGACACGGTTTGCGAATCATTTTGCGGCCGCGATTCGATTTTGCGGCACTGCCGCGCGCCGGTCCGCGATTATGTCCGCGATTCTGTTATGTGATATCGTTACAGTGATTTTTGGCTACCGCTCGTCTATTGTTCCTTCAAATTACATTCATTAACACATCGAATATCGGACACAGTTCGCCTAACAATAGTAATTTATGACTGAACAATGAACGAGTAGAATATCTAACGATAATTAATTTAATTTGATTCTCTCCCCAATCCTAATCATCAGAATCGCAAGTCATTTTCATAGAACTGTATAATATCTGCGTAACACAATTTTATCTCTCTAATGTTTAATAACAATTCTACATGTAATATTGATGAGACAGCAAAACTTTGAAAAGTAAAACATACGCGGAAGTAATAAATTCTGCATTTGAAATTTGAAATTGGGGCGGAAGGGATTAGGGTTTCAGTTGCGTGCGCGTGTGACTCCGACTGGATTAGAGCGAGCTAAGATCTGGATCAGGCGGGGATTAGAACTTGGCCAAGTTAGATCTCAGGTGAGATCTCGCGAAGGTCTCGGTGATTACGCGCGCCTAGATTTTAGCAAAGTCCTTGCCGATGCCGAGGTTCGGTTCATTTCGCGAAGCCTTGCTTATCACGAAATTATGAATAGTTCCTAAATCATTAATTCAAGAACAACGTTCTCGCAAAATCATTCAATAAAGAACGAGTCTTCACTCGCAACGATAAATCACTTCGAAGTTCTTTATTATTTTATCAAACTTAAAATTTTTAAATCTTCAATAAAATCAATTTATAATATGATTATTCTAACACGAGCTGCGAGTTTTAATTGCTTATTATTATTTTTCAGAGTCCTGTACTGTTCCCTTTAGCACTCTTTGTATCATAAAGTAATCGTTTTAATATTTATCAGGCACGCGATTTTCGCGACTACCGGCGATTCAACACCACGAAATTCTGTGGACCGAATTCAAATTGGCCTTGAGCTTCGAACGACGCGTCCAATTTTGTTCAGCCGGCTTTATTTATGCCGTATACATAATTCAATGGCTCGCCGGAGGCGCGTAATGTCTACCCGCTTCCACCCTCGCGGAAAAATTCCCCAAGCAAAACAAAAGGAACGAATGAACCACCTCTTCGAGTCGTGTAGCTGGAGAAGTTCATTTTCTCTCCTTAACGTAACGCCTCGATAGCCGAGTTCCTGTTTTCAGCGGGTTGCGCAGACGCGGAACCGTCGGCGGACACGGGCGAGATGTAAAATTTAATTTCCAACCTAAGAGGACGGAGGGTACAGAGTTAAGACGATGGAATGGGGTAAAGAAGCGAGAGAAACGCCCCGGGGTGGCTTTTGTTTTGCGGGCGGAGAGAGGTGTTTCAGTTGAAGGATTTCAGCTTCTCCCCCGACTCCTGCCTTTTTTTTCACTCGGATGGAAGAAGGCTCGATTGTTCGGGTTCGAATTGGAGAATGGATTTTAATGCCAGTTTTGTGGACGAAGTGTTGCGTTCCCGCAGGGCAGAGTTTCGAGTAATAGGGTCCGAGTTGAAGTTCCTGTTGCTTTAGAATTTTTCGGTACGCTGCGCCGAGTGGAACCGTGAATGGCTTACATTTCCAAACAGAGAATAATCCGCCGACGCAGAGTTTGTTTAATAGGATTGAATAATTGCGCAATGCTTCCTTCGTTCTGTGATTTCAATAAATTAAATTGTTTCTTCTGTTATAATTTTACCTCCATTCTCTTTTGCGATATGAATTTTCACTCATGAAAAACCATTAGGAAAGGCACACCAGTTTTTTTTTCAATTCCTTTCCCGGCAATTTATCCCAGGAAACCCTCGATTGCTTCTCTAATTGTCTTGACAAACGAAAGAAGAAATGAATGAAATAGTTATCCTAGTTCTAATGTCCAGAAAGCACACTTTTTCAACTTCGATTAAAACTTCAACATTGATTAAAAAACATAGAGGAAGCCCTTCTCGGTCGATTATGAGTTGTACTCGACCCGCTCAAGTAATAAACGATTTATACGGGATATTATCATAATTGATTTACGGACGCGTCGATGAACGAGAGACGAGAACAAAGGGGGATTTTCCATCCCCACTAATGCGTCGTTAATCTGAATCACGTGGGACGAGTGGAGATTTCATATAGGGTACAATTATGACAGTAAATTTAGTTACGTAGAAAATAAATCAGGTATTCAGGTATGTAAACGGGAGGAAATGTAGGAACTGTCGAGAATCGAATTTTTTATCATAATACAACGACTTTTGTTCTCACTTTCATAACGGTACGACCGGGTTAATCCAACCGAGAAACAAACGATAATCACATTGCACGATGAAAAGAATAAATTAGAGGAAAAAACAAATATTTCCCGTCTTCTCCAGAATTCAGACTACCATTATCCTAAATTCCGCCCCTTTTATGCTAGTCAACGACTTAACCCTGAAGTGACCCGAACAACGTCGCCCCGAATGGACGAGTAGGTTTCTAATAAAAACCACCGTATCCCAGGATGGGTGAGGTCACAAAGTGTCCCGGGAACGGGAGGAAAATTTAATAATCGGCCGTTCGCAGGTAACGGTATAACGGAGCATCGTAAACGCGATAGCGGAGGAGAAGGATATCATCTTTCGAGTAAAAGGCGAAGGTTCGCGAGCGAGCACGTACCGCCAGCTTCAGCTCCCTTATTCGCGAGTGGAAGATTAGAACGATTCTCGTCGCCACTTTCGTCAATGTAACTCGAGGGGCCGTTATCGTTGGAATATCCGAGGAACAACGGCAAGATCAACGGCTTCCTAGTCCCAGTGGAATCCAACTGTGTCGTTTCAAAGAAAAAACGTCGGACAAAGTTGTTGCAAGCTCCAGCAGACGATTTTACGATTACAAAGTAAAGCTCAAAGTGCTTCGTAGGAAGAGATTTAGAAACAGTTTATTAAAGAGTACGACTCGTAATCAAAATTCTGGTAGCACAGTGAATTTGCGTACATGCTTATGTTTTGACAAATAGTATTCGTCTACGATTGGGCAACAACTAAGACTCATCGAACGTAATGTTCCCCGTTCTCCGTGCTCGAGCAGACGAATAATATGCCTGGTCATCGCGTTGATGAATAGCAGACGATTTAGGAAGTCCATATACGCTTTGCATCCCGATTCCGAGGATCTTCCGCTTGGGAATATCTCGAAATAACATACTACGCGATGGCCAGTTGCCATTATGCTTGAGAATTCCTCGCATAAAGCACAATCTCCGAGGAGTGTTATTTTTTTATTCAATGATAATCTGTTGGTAAAAATACGAGTAGGACGTAGGGTAAATCAGAGAACGTTCTGCATATAATTTACATTTTTTACATAATAATGAGTTCCTAGTAAAATTTTATATGGCGAAGAGTTCGTCAAAGCTTTTGGGCCGGCAAAGACCGTGAAACGATATCAAGTGTTCGTTAAGACTTGCCATGCTCAGGGCAAAAGTTTTGCGAAAAAAGAGAATTCAGTTCCGACCGTACTCCCAACTTTACAATTTAAAGAGGACTAAAAAAGGAAGACCAGAATGTCTGACCAAGGGTTTTAAAAACACCTTGTATACAGGCTTCCAGCGCAGTAGGGGCAGTAGTAAGCAAATAATCCAATCAGATTCCGTCGTCTTCCGTCTTTCGTGGACTACTCGCCAAGCCCTTCTCGAGGATTCTTTTATCCGATAAAAGAGACTTGGCGAAGGAAGAGAAGGAAGAAAGGTGGAGTGGAAGACGAGGATGGAAGCTTCGTGTTTTTCCTTCTATCCCCGGCTTTCTGTGAACTTCTTCTTCGCGAGTCCTTCTGTGTATACACCCAGTGCCTTTCTTCCTTCCATTTCCGCCGTTTTCTTTTCTTTTTCTGCCTTTTCTCCCGGCTCTTCTCTCCGGCCCGGCCCTCTTTTTACTTCCCCCCGATTCGAAGTAAGTTTCCCATTTTCCGTTCGTAAATCGTCGGAGCGTAATTTCCTGTGATTAATAATCCGCCCTTTTCAATCTGCTTCCGGTGGTATTCGATCGACGGTAACCGATACCGCGAGTTTTAGTACACGAAATTAAGAATCACCGATCATACCGTAGGACAAAACAGTCCAGCTATTTCTTGTAGGGTTATGAATAGCGAAGAGGAAAAAGGGATAACGCTCAGATTTATGACGCTCGCGTTCTTTTAGAGAGACGTCAATTTTTACACCCGGAACATTTCTCTCTGAACTCTGAGCGCAAGAAACATTAAATCCCAAGAATCCACGGATGGGAACGGATTCCAGAAGTCGGCGAGTCGGATTATTCAAAGCGCGCGGGGGGCAAGAAACAACAGAAAACAGAGAGGGAGAAAGGGATTTACATCCTCTCCGTCGTTCATTCGGCGATTAACTCGCTCGCCGCGCGCGGTTAAGTGACACAATTTCTAGAAAGCCCCAGGTTACGGTTAATTACGCCCGCCGCTCAGAGTGAATTAACAAAACCTGGCAGGGAACTCGTTTTCCATTTTGCGCCTCGCGTCTAAGAAGAGGTTAAGGCTGGACCAAGAAGACGAGCCGGTCTCCCTTTGAGCCTGGCGTTAATTCACAGGATGCCGAGCTGTTTCCCGCTACATACTTTGTTTGCACTTTAATGCCGTGGCCTCGACGAACGCTGCGGCCAACGAAAGTACCCGCGAGATGATAGACCCGCGTTTCTCAAAACTTCGTTTGCGGCTTTCACTAACGTCTCGCCTTTCATTCCCTAATGGGTCTGTCCCGCCTCTTATCTTCGTATTTCTGTCGTATTTCTGCGTCGTTTATTCCGTCCTTTATACGTATCAAAGTTGCGTCATATTATTCTTGTTTACATTTAAGGGGTATTAAGGGGTAGCATCCAGAAAAATGGCCTATATTTCGCAGCAATATAGTGAATGTAATACACGTTAAACTGTATTCGCAGATTTCTTTTCTATCAAAAAATACTACGTGAAACTTTAAACGCGTTCTTCTCGAAACTGTGCTTCTGAAATTGGCCGGAGGCATAATTTCACCAAACCTCAACGGTTCACTTGAAATTTTAATTTTAGCTTCAAAATTACATTATCCAGAGAAGAAAATGCGAATTGTACAATCTTTTATTATAAACTAAATTTTTCATTTAATTTTGTCTTATGAGATGGAAGTTTTCTGTCCGAACATGTATCACACGTATAAAAACGGTATTCCTCGATTTCCGGACGTAAAATAATAAAGTCCGTAAGTTCGTACATGCGTCTACTTGTAGGGCATCGTCTGTGATGCCTTGTCCCAATTAACTGGCGGTGCTTATTAACCTCGGCACTTTATCAAAGTTAAGAACTCGCCATGTTCGTAGTAAAACGGCCACACGTCTAATGTGTAAATAATTCTTCATATACTGAAAAGCGACTTTTGATCAAGAAACGACCCAGTTAACGAGTTAATTCATAGAACGTCGTGTGCCGTTCGCCATTTAATGACAGACCTGGAACTTCATCGTCGCCGCGTCGCGACGTGCGAGGGAAGTTCTATCACGGCTTTCATACCCCTCGCCACCTTTCATTGCGTAACAAAGTCGAGGCATTTCTGTAACTCGCTCCTTAAGGATGTTCCGACCGGGGAGTATACACTCGAGACATGCGTCATAATTGAACTCCCTCTTCCCGGGTTTTTACGAGGGACGTTTTTCTTATGTATGTATATTCCCAAGCGGTTTGCTTCCCGTTCAAACTGAATGCCTGCTTCGTAGTCGAGAGGAAGAGGCGAGTTGCTTTTTTTCACTGAGCCTCACGAAGACGACGATTCATTTTTCCTGCGAGCAACCGGAGGACAGAACAGAGCTCGGCATTTTATTTGGCGGATCTTTTCAGTCATTATTGGAGAGCTTCAATTTCCATCGTATGCAACGACATCGGTAGAATGAAATGCGATTTCATTCAGGGAAACTCTTCGCGAAGCGCAGGCCACTCTTGTTTGTCTTCCGGTTGCTAAAGAAATCAGTATCTTCTTTTTTAGGAACTAAACGTATACTGAATTTTCTTTTTCTCCTGTGCTCGAGTCTGCGTCATTTACAAGTTTTCACTGAATTGGTAAATGTCTGCGATCCATTCAATTTTAATTACGTTAAACGGTTGCTCATGATTTCCCCGAATGCAGTTAATCAACAATTCATCCATTCACTCTCTCTTTTCATATTCAAATTCAGTTAATTCGTATAAAAGTGCACAATATAATATCTGATGAAATCACAACTGAACGGCATACGCCTACTTGGAAAAGAAATGGGTTAGCCGGCTAAAGCAACGTTTAGCCTGGGACCAGTATAAGTTTTTCAAACTGGAAATGCAATCGGAGCTGGCGTTAATTGAAATTCTCTGGCCAGGCTTCCATCGCCTTTAAATGCCGCCATAACAATTACCGGTAGATGCTCAGACTCCTCCGAATCCTTTGTACCCCTACGACACGTGCTCCGAGTTCTATAAAGCGATCCTGCGATGACATAACGGACGATCCGCGTAAATTTTTGGATCACGTAACGCGATATAATACGTGCCAGAAATATCGATATACTGCTGCTCCCCCTGCACCTCCCGAACTACGAGTCATTATGGAAGATGGGTGGGTGCGCGCTATCAGTTTTCCGCGTCCGGACGATTATGCAAATGCGACTATTATTCCGAGCTAAATCGTATTCTTAATCATGACTGGAATCCGAGCGAGCGGCCGGATGCTAATTGATAGCGGAAAAAAAGAGTGATGTCACTTTTGTCTCTGATTTCGCAATCTGGCATAATTAGCGACTTTGATTAACACGTTAGTTACGTACATTTAACTCGCGCATAAAAATTGTACACCCTCTCTCGAATAAAATTTATGTGACGNATAAGTTTTTCAAACTGGAAATGCAGTCGGAGCTGGCGTTAATTGAAATTCTCTGGCCAGGCTTCCATCGCCTTTAAATGCCGCCATAACAATTACCGGTAGATCCTCAGACTCCTCCGAATCCTTTGTACCCCTACGACACGTGCTCCGAGTTCTATAAAGCGATCCTGCGATGACATAACGGACGATCCGCGTAAATTTTTGGATCACGTAACGCGATATAATACGTGCCAGAAATATCGATATACTGCTGCTCCCCCTGCACCTCCCGAACTACGAGTCATTATGGAAGATGGGTGGGTGCGCGCTATCAGTTTTCCGCGTCCGGACGATTATGCAAATGCGACTATTATTCCGAGCTAAATCGTATTCTTAATCATGACTGGAATCCGAGCGAGCGGCCGGATGCTAATTGATAGCGGAAAAAAAGAGTGATGTCACTTTTGTCTCTGATTTCGCAATCTGGCATAATTAGCGACTTTGATTAACACGTTAGTTACGTACATTTAACTCGCGCATAAAAATTGTACACCCTCTCTCGAATAAAATTTATGTGACGAGAGTCTGTTTTATAAAATGCTCTCAATGGCCAATCATAAGAGCGCCCATATATAATTTATTAAACACTTGAGGAAGCGTGATCTCGCAATCCGGTATCTGGCTGGGCTATTGTGCTATTGCTCCCACGTGGTGAACAATGCCCGTTTTGCAATCGTTGGCCTGATACGTAGTGGTAGCGCACCGTTTATTAGCACGAGAACGCTCGTCTATGGGGTAACTCGTGCGCTTATAATCCACGCGTCATCCCCTTTCGCGCATCCTATCGTATATACTCGATCACCGCGCGCCACGCCATACCGCACCGTTTTATGTGCACACGTCTATATATACTGCGCGCTGTTATTAGATCGTAATGGGCCCAAAACCGTTACGCGAATATGGCTCCTAGTTTACGGCTAGAATTGATTTCATCAACGATGAAGGGTCTACTGGGATTGGGATTAAACTAACGCGAGTGTCTGTTAAGATTTCTTTGAAGAGATACAAAAGATTTATTGATTTGAATATGACGCGATAAGACAGAAATGTATGGGGCACGGCGATAAGACGAATGTCATACAGAATATGATTCCGAAATTTATTGAAAAGATTGGAACGCGGGGACGAATTACTTGTTTAATGATGAACGATACGAAACGTCATTTATCACAAGGATTTGATAAAACGGATTGTCCCGAAGGGATCAGTATACTATATACGGCGCGTGCGTGAGTGGTGACATTAAAACGATTGGAAAATATATTCGACGAATTTGTAGGATTAAATTTGTTTCATGGACGGATCGCTGATATCTAGAAACAACGACAATATTGACAGATATTGTTGGAAATGTTATATGCCCCATTTCTGCGTCAAGCCCGGCTGGATTAATCTTGTTTTTTTTTTCATCGTGCATTATTAAATCCAGAGTGGCGAGATTGAATCCTGTGAAACAATGTCGCGTTCAATTACGCCGATTGCTACGAGTTATGGTATTATATTTGACAAACAGAATTGATATACACGTGTAATATTTTTCTAACAGATATTCAGCTTTCTTTTAGTAGTAATATATTAAAAGAAAAGTACTATGATGCCAATATAAATTCTACGTTCCACGAGTTTCAAATCACATTTTAAAAGAATATTACAGATTTTCCTTCAATTCAGAATCTCGTTCTTTAAGAATCAATTTTAATTAATAAAGTAGATACACATACCAATGATAAATAATCTGTTGGAATAAAACTTCTATGTAAATATACGTATGACAAAGAATTTCAACAATATCGGTACGATATTTCATTAGAATAATAATACTTCACGCGGTACGTGATCGGTTTCAGGTTCCGAGGGACTTAATCCGGGTATTCACGAACCGCGGAATCGACTCGCGAACATCTGCGAATGCTGCACGGTGGTAGTGGATACGCGCGAGCTTAAACCGTCTCTAGCGTTCGCGGAGAGCTCATCCGCGAGTCCGAAACTAAATCCCGAAACGCGAGTTTGAGCGATTTCCCGGGATACTGTAACCAATAAACTCCGCCGGTTGCGTTGCGCCCTGCTGAAGCGGGTTAAAGCGTATATCGATGCGAAACGGCATGGCATTGCGCAATAATTGCTCGTTCCGGCGTTCACGCACTTAACGCGGTGGACCGCGTTATGTAAATTTCACGATCGCGTACCGCGATACAGCGCGCGTATTAACGTATACACGCGCCTGAGCAGCCGGCCGATGTAATGGCTTAAGCCGTTTACACGTCGTTGCCGGTACCTGAACGGGACACGACGGTGGGTGTCCATCTCGGGCACGTACTACCTGCGCTACGTGTGCGTAGGTACTTTGCGCGCGGCTGCTAGTATTTCACGACTACGTTAGGGATGGGGTGTGTACGGGCTCGTGCGGTGGGAAAACGACCCATCGAGGAGACTCGCGCGATTTGCATTTCGGGGCTGGTATCGCAATGGGTGGTTGTGCGGTTACGCGGATGGGCGAGGGTGGTTTTTGGGGAATGGAGTGGCGATGTTTGCGATCGTGAAGTCCGTCTGGAACGCAGCGTATGCATTGCGAGTAGAGTTCAATTGATGTTATGGATTACGAGGGTGCTTTTCCATGATTAATAACTAGTTTCCATAATCTTGAGTAAAAATTTGAGAATCGAATGTATGAAGTACACGTTTGTACAGTCTATGTATGTGTAGGAATATTTCTAGGATATAGAAAAAAATTTATAAAATATGTCTTGTTTATATCAAGGATTTATCTTTTATAGAACTCGATTGTGTTTTGAGACTTGAATCTATATTTAAAGATAATATACTGCGTTTTCTCATAAATGTATCCAGTCATTTTCAAAATATTGATATTTTCCATGATGAGAAGTTATAAAACAATAGAAATAAAGTGGATCACGTACAAAGTGTCTCATGGACAGGTGAAAAGATTTTCGACTAGAGCGAAGTAATTTTTCTGGTATACGTATCTGTCAATAATAATGGATCTCCTGGAAGAGTCTTGTTCAATTTCCCAAGATAAGGAGTGTTTTAGAAGCTTGCCATTAAGCGGGATATTGATAGATGGTGTGATTAACGAGGGGACAGTGACTCGCGGAATCTCTTTTAAATAAAAATACACCCCGGTAAAGATGATTGACAAAAAGAGATAGATAAAACGACTCGCGAAATATTATACAGAATAAATTAACCCCTTACAAAATGAAATGCATTCACATTCCAGCAAGTTCATAAGTTAATTAACAAAAAAATGTATAAGCCGCGAAAAATTGCTTTATATATTCGATATTAACCTTTTGTATGGAAATCCTTTCGGAATCGCGAACGTCCAAATCGGACAATGGTGTCTCGTTTAAAATAGTTACGAAAATTATTTGCGTGTAACCGCGTTTCGGGTAATTCGTGTAACGTAGGTAGTTACATGCATTCACGTTGATTACGTTTCGCGATTCCAACTCTTGGCGACAAAGGTAAAATTGTGTTTCGGTGGAAATACCACGACGAGCTTCCTAACCCCAGTCGTATTATTCTATCGTTTACGATGGTAACTAGCTACCGGGGAAACTGGCGCAGAAACGAGCAATCGAGGGCATTCAGCGGCCCGTAATCTGCGGCCCGCATGCATACAGAACTTGTCATGAAATCCTGCAGGGACGTTGATCTAAGTTTCGTCAGGCCACGCGCTTCCCGGACGAGTTTCCCGGATAATATTCTCATCAGAGTGATAATTACGCGATTTCTACCCGACTACATTATTCAGATATTCCCCATTAGACGGCGAACAATAGCCACGAGATCCATTTTCTAATTTTAGATAACGAATTAACAGAATTTAAAAAAAAAGAGTGCGCCTTTAATTAATGCGATTAATTTGTCAATTTCCATTTGGGATTTATGTAAGAGAGAGGAAACGGCAAATGGAGGTCGTGGCAGTCAATTGGTTAATAGAGAAGCTAATCGAAGCCAGGCTTAACATCGGCAATTAATCCTCGCTGAGCGTAGCCTGCGAGGAAAATCGATATCTCTTGCCGTGAACGATAAGTAAGACCGGAAAGGGTTGTTAGTCGGGGGTTGGCTATCGGATGCACGTGAATTCGGTATCGAGAATGACTTGGCCCGGTAATATAATAGCAGCGACGGTAGCTCGCGATTTGCATGCATACACAGAAGGGGGGGTGCACTGCAGCACGCTGTTACGAAATTCTGTTGAGCTTCCAAGGGTGTGTGTGTGTGTGTAACTACCTACATATGCATGTATGTATGGATGTACGTGGGGACCGGTCGTCGTCGAACTAGGGTCAGACAACTCGATGAAGATCTATAGGGAAACATGTTGGTGGACGAGGAGGATGCAGGAAACTCGTTTCGCGGAACTGAAATTGCAGTCGAACCCCTGCCCGGGAAGTTCTTGACAGAAAAAGATCGAGTTTCCAACTGTCTACGCGCTGAGCTCCCACTCTCTTTCTCTTTCGCGCGAGCTTTTCGTCCGCTGCGCCATGTGCAACGGTATGTATGTAATATGTATAATCGTTCGCCGGAAGATGAAACTACATGTGAGAGCAACTTTTTCGTGGGATCAACCGTTAATTACGATCCGCTATACGTTAACTTCGTCTAGAGTGTACAGAGAGAGAAAGAGCTTCTTTGAGCTTAAGGCTGATTAAAATGTTTAGACCTTGTTGAAAAAGATCCTATTTGAAGAGCTGAGCTAATTTGCTCTGTGACATCTCTTATAACTTAATCCTATTTGCGAGCATTGTCGACGTAAAACGCTACTCGGCTTGAAATAAAAATGAGATGTAAATATTAATAAAGAAGCGAATGCGATTAAGAAGTCGGTGAATCGCGAACGAAATTTCAAAATCATGTCGGATTTACATTAGGGCTTAGAATCTTCCGGAGAAATCCATTTCGCGCAGTCTTCCCGGACAATTTCGATGGCTCCTCCTCGAAGATATCTCNGTGTATAATCGTCCGCCGGAAGATGAAACTACATGTGAGAGCAACTTTTTCGTGGGATCAACTGTTAATTACGATCCGCTATACGTTAACTTCGTCTAGAGTGTACAGAGAGAGAAAGAGCTTCTTTGAGCTTAAGGCTGATTAAAATGTTTAGACCTTGTTGAAAAAGATCCTATTTGAAGAGCTGAGCTTATTTGCTCTGTGACATCTCTTATAACTTAATCCTATTTGCGAGCATTGTCGACGTAAAACGCTACTCGGCTTGAAATAAAAATGAGATGTAAATATTAATAAAGAAGCGAATGCGATTAAGAAGTCGGTGAATCGCGAACGAAATTTCAAAATCATGTCGGATTTACATTAGGGCTTAGAATCTTCCGGAGAAATCCATTTCGCGCAGTCTTCCCGGACAATTTCGATGGCTCCTCCTCGAAGATATCTCCAGACGATTCGTACGAATGGCGTCGATAGATCGAGCCCTTCGTCGTCGAGAAGGAATCCGACGATTCCTTCTCGAATCCGTGGAGCGAATTTTCAAATCGGGGACAGGCAGGCAAGAAAAAAGAAGAAAAAAAGAAAAGTGAAGGAGATCGAAAGAGGGAGGGCGGACGAAAAGTCGAGCTGTCGATCCCGATGAATGGGACAAGCGGTGCCTGGCAAATTCCGTATCTGAGAAATAAATGGGTACGGTAACATAATCTCGTTCGCTTACGGGAGGATCCGCCGCCAGACAGCCTGAAGTATTGAACATTTTTTACTATCGGTTCGAGCGGGCGTTTGTCCAGAAAACGAGTGATTTTTTAGTATCCTATCTCTCGCTTTCATCTTGTTCCCATTTCTTATGACGGTTCATTTATGGATCAGTCAATTATTACGAAAAGGAATATCAAATCTAGAGAATTTGGTCGAAAATTATTTAAAAATAGACTCTGTTATAAGTTTTGTATAATAATTGGAAATTTTATCAGGATATTTAATACTAACAAGTAACGATCTATCGAACTGTAATAGAACGTACGTAATTTTAAGGGGCGATGAAGCTAACTGGGTATCAGAGAGGGATCGAAGAAACGATAATGCCTTCAAAGGGGATTATTTGAGACTTATGCTTCCGGCAACGCGAATTTACCAAAGACATCATAAAGGATTCATGAACGCCGAATGGGCTACTGTCTTCGAGGATTGTTGACTTTCGTGAACGTGGATTGGTTGCCGAGCAACCAAGCCAAAGAGGATGCCGAAGCTCGAGACTTCGCTGTATGCGTTCACTTACCTGTAACAAACAAAAGACGTTCTCCGTTAAAGTTCGCGCATTTGGTAATAGCAGTGAAAAAATGTAAGAGGGTGAATTCCGTAACGGCAACGTCATCCATTGAATCAGTAAAATTATGTGTTTACGGAACCAAACTTTCGTTCTTACATAAGAAGATTTATCTTATATGTATATGAATGAATGTCTTTGAATTGAATGTAGTTTATAATTCTATCTGACAGTCCGCAGGTAAGGTGATACAGATTTATGTATTGTATATCTCTAGGATTAGTATGCATATGAAAAATTCAATTGAATATCTTATACGCATACCAGCGTGCTTACAAGGTGGACACGTTATTGAATTTCCATTCTTATATAAAGCATTGGATCTTTTGTCGATAATCGAATACTAATGAATACGGAGTGCATTATACTATATCGTAAGAGATGAACTTTCGTTCGATAAAAGCGGATACCGATAAAGAAATACGGATTTCATCCGAGCTAGGGACGCCAATAAAATCCTCGCCGCGAAATCACGAACGAAGTAGCTCGTTTATTTTCCTCTCGATGAGAGAATCGCCGGGAGCTGGGTCAACAAGCGGCCGGAAATGCGTCGCGGCGGGAAGCAAGGCGAACGATCGAGGAAAATGAAATCCAGAGACCAGCGAGCCTCCCCAATTCGTTCGCCTGCATTTCTGTTTGCCGTCAAAAGCGACTCAAAAAACTCTTTGTAGGGAAAATCTATTTCATAAATACGCTTTTCTGTTTTGAAGAATTTATCCGGCAAAAAATCTGGAACTCTTATTGCTTCGAATATTTTGGCCAATAAAGTTGGTAGTTTTAGATCTTAAAACAACGCATCTATACAGAATGATTGCTGGAACTCATATACAGCTAAATCAAAATTATACTAATTTCTAATCTTTTAATCCACAAAGTGCCAACAACCAAAAAGAACATTTAATTTCTCAAGGGAACCAAAAAATCGAATCTACTGGAGCCGCAACTCCGTCTTTTTCACTTTGAGCAGCGAAAAGAGCGCAGATACCCGTGCGCAAAGGTATTGGCCGAGGGTGCAACGGAAGGGTACGATTGCAAAGAGGTAAATCGAAAATTAACTGGAAAAGACCGCAGGTATCGTGTACGGAAGGCGACTTCCGTGTGAGTTTTAAGGGTCAACGAGATATTGAGGCTTCTTCGGGCGAAATGAAATTAAATCACTGAACTGCCTCTGAGCAAAGAAAGATAGAGGGCAAGAAGGAGGAGAAGAACATGCCCGGATCCAAATGAGATACTTTCGGTTGAAAAGGAAAAAGAGTCGGATCTTATTGGATGCCAGGCATCAAGCCAACCACTCGTGCAAACGCGGTGAGAAATAAACAGATCTCGGAATTTTTATCAATCGGGACCGACATCTGGTTCGTTTCCCTCGTTAACACGTGTCTACAGACGTACACGTGTAAACTCCAAGTCTAATAAACCTTACACAACTTAGAAAATTGTATGACAGCTGCTTAGAAGAAGTGTAAAATATATTTGAGTCTAACATCCAAACTTTTTATTTTGTAAATAATTCTGAAAAATGTGTACGAATTATGGATAGCGATTTTGACTTCAGAAACCGAGGCTTTACTGACGCGTCGCATCGTCGTCGAAGCAGAGGGTTTAAAACGACGATCTATGAAACGGAAACGTGACGAAGAGGTCGAGAGAACGGAGTCGGAGGAAGCTGAAAAGTGGCGGACGCAGTTGATAAGAAAGTAAGGACTGGGGCGTACGTCGAAAAGAGGCGAAGTCGAAAATAAACTGGACGGCGAAGCGATACGTGGGTCACGAGGGGAAAAATAAGAAGTGGAGCTGGAAGAGGAAGAAGAGACACAGAAGAGGCCAAGTGGTCTGGCGGAAGGAGTGTTACTACATAACGCGCTGGCCTCTCCTTCCCTCTCCGTGTACTTTTCTGGAACGAGGAACCGTTGCGCTGATAAGATATTGAGGTTCCCAAGAGTGGCTTCCGGTGCTAGCTCATCTGCGACGGTACATCACGAGGCACGGGCCCGAGAGCCGTCGTGAATGGGAGACGCGAGCCAAAGGAGAGGATGAAGGGATTCGGGATCGTGCGAGCCACTTTTGTCGAATGGAAAAGCTAACTGGAGATAGGGATATAAGGATCGCGGAAGATAGGAAGGAGGAGGAACTGAGAGGTTTTCCAAGGAGATTGAAGGGCCAAGGGTTGTTAACATTTCATACAAATACAATGATTTCAACTATAAGCAAAACCATAGGAAAAGAGAATACGATATCAGAACTATTTTGAAGAACTATAGCAAACTTCAAGTGTGAATAAAAAAAGAGAAGAAATGTCATCGAGCTTAATTTTCCGTTTCCGCAAGTGACCTCCACGAAAAGCGTTAATTTTCGCGCGTGGCACGGAACGCGTTAACCGACTGGCTACTGCCTACGTCGTTGGACTATTAAAATAGGGAATTGCACTACGCGCAGGTGTCCGGAAAAGAAAACTGACGTTAGCCAAAATTGTAAGCGAACACGGCGGAACGAGTAGTAATTTTGTTTCAGTCTGACTCGAAATTCCAGGGCGGTTCGCGGCAACGGCGAGCCGTGGCTACGTATTTCCGGAATGTGGCGAAAGACGAACCGAACGAGGAGCGCAAACGGGACAGACAAGAGCTGCGAGTCGAAAGAACACCACAGGAGCAACTCGGCTTGGAAATAAACCCGGAAAGCTCGGTTGAACTGCACGCGGAACGCTTTTCTGTCTGACTTTAAACCGCCTCGGGTGCTGGACGGAGCTATCGAGCAGCAAACCAACCCCATCTTTATTTTTGAGGGCCACTGAGAGAAATGGCTGGAACCAGGCTTAAATAGCGGACGAAAAGGTTCCCAAGCACCATTCCCTCACTATTTTCAGACTCAAAGTATGTTATGTATGCGTTCCCGCAATCTCTGTATGTAGTTTGTAGTATCAAGGGAACGAAACGACTTTGTGCCATCAAATTAAGTTACACGTACACATTGCACAATACGTCGTAAAGAACAGTAATAAATCTGTGTCCTTTTTTCAATGTTCAATCTGGCATTGATGCTGCTAGATTTTGACATAATTTTCGCGACCCAAAGTGAAAGCAATTTTAAAAGGAAAATTGCATTGGACCTTTTTTGTGGCTGGCAACTACAGCTACAAGTTTTGAATGAAATATTTGTCGCTAGCGTCAATAGGTAACGAGTATTTGATAAAAAACGAAAAAACACTTTATTACAAAATACTCGTTAATTATTGAACCCACCGAAAAATGTTTCATACAAAACTTGTACCTTTTGATGGCGCTTACAATTCTTGTTTCAAACATTTTTCGCCAGCGGCAGCAGAACCAATTATTGGCAATAAACGAAAATTTCGCAAAAATTCCCCTCTGCGCTGACAAAATTAAAATTCTTTTCTCGAAATTTCAAAAAATGTTTCAAATAAAAATTGTGGGTCTTGCTATTGTCTTCAAAAAAGGTCTTCTTCTATCTTGAGTACTTCAAGAGTAATCGATTAATTATAGTCTGCCCATCGCCAATTATTCTTCAACGAGTGGAGCTGACAACTACAGCTACAGACATTATGAACCTCAATCCATCGAAACTATTATCACGAATGTAATACAGAAAATCGGTCGTAAATGTGTAGAACAATAAGAGAACAAAATTAATTCTCCATGACGCTCCTATTTAAAAAGTAGCGCAAGCTCGTTGCTCTCTAACCGAGGCCATTAATCGTTGTTCTCGAACACAAAACGAGGCCAACAGGCGTGCCGCTCGAACTGGAGAAGCTGTACGCGCGACGATAAGCCAGCAGCCAGGCGCGATTATCGTAATGGAAAATATTTTCCTCGGCGATTTCTTTAATCAATTCCGCCAACCGATAACCTCGATTAATCCCGAAGAAAAGGCGAATAGAGAAAAATTGACAGGAATCTAAATGAAGCGCGTTCCCGGCGAATGGTCGGAATCCCTTGAAATAAAGCACGGTTGAGTTGAGCTCGCGTTCAGGAATTAATTCCCGGGCTCATTAAAGTAATTAAAATCGACGGTGGTTGGAAGGTGGCACGGTGGTGACTGAGGGAAAGACAACGAATAGAAGATCAGAATCTGTAATGAAAGCGGCTCGCCGAAAGATCCGAGACGAGTTAGAAAAGCACAAGGCACACCTGAGATGCTTTGATTGAATTGGGTGAGTCAGAAGTAAAAATCACGAAAAGAACAAATTTTCTACGTCTCTCACTCAATATTTCATTTATTAAGTCAGTTTTAAAATAAATTGTTTCCTAACATTTTTCAAATCAATTAAATCGTGATTACTAGTTTACTCTAATACGATAAATACTCTATGATATTTGATAATAATGACAAATGATGAATTGTCACACATGAGTTTTTAAATGTTTTACTGCTTTCTCTATATACATATATATAGAGTAAAAAAGAAGAATTGAAGAAGGAGAGGGATGAAAATTCTCCAGGCATCGGCATAGTTAATAAACCCCTCGGATTCTTTTGTTCGAGACGACGAAGGTGGTTGAAACTGGGTCGCGGACCTTAGGCCGAGTTAATAACGCGGAAGAGGCAGAAGGATGAGGTCGCGGGGTTGCGAAGGGATCGTGACGGGGTGGCTGGCTGGTTGGCGTGGCCATTGGCTCGACCTCGGAATTTGCATACCGCATTATGTACAGAACCGCGTATATGCATGTATATGTATGCATATATGCAGGTTGTGCAATGGGGAAATAGACGAGCCGGAGGGCGGCCTGTCAAAGCTGCAACTTTTTCTTCCCCGTTCCACCCCGTTCCGCTTCGCTTCGGATCTGGATTTCCCGCCGCGCCGAGTCGCGTCGCGCAACCGGGAATACCCCGGAGAATATTTAATTAATGGAAAGTTCCGCGGCGCGACGGAAAAGAGTAGAAAATGTATTCGACGATCAAACGCTCGTGGAATTTTCACTCCGGGCGGCGAATCTACGGACTGTTTACCGATGAACTATTGATCGAGAAATTCTGCACGCGTGTGAGAGTAACCGAGAATTTTTTTAGTTCGAGAATTAAAGCCTGAATTGCGCGTAATTAATTTCGATCTCCTCCTCAATGTGATACCTCCAATAATTAATACTTGATCAGCAGTATTTATAAATCATATGTATATGCAATTACTAATTGTATAATAATTTTGGTTCTCTCTTAAATGTGATGTTGCCAGTAATTCATGCTTGACCGATAGTATTTCTAAATATGTAATTAATTTGAATCAATGAATCCGTAAGCACTTCTATAGCACAATTGTAACAAAAACAAATTACAAAAGTTAAGGATTGAAAAATCTATAGAAATTAGAGGCTAAATTTTCTTCACGAGGATGTTTTATCTATCTGATAGATCGAATGCAACGTAACACTGTCATGAATTTATACTTGCTTTTATCTGTAAGTACCTACTCGTCACGTACAAGCTTACAAACATTCAAAGCACGATTGTTTCTCTTTCGACTCGTTCGTGGACTATATACATTCAGTCGCAAATTTACTCTCTGTTTCACGTAACAATTATCGATGACAGCGGATAATTGTGGAAACTGTTCACCCTCTCATTATTTCCTTGATGCAACGAATCGTTGAAAATTAATTGTAACTTACTAATTATTAAATATATCGATGGCATCAAAGCTTATTATTAACTCAGGCATTTGAAACCTGGTACAATTGTCGATACGTTCATTGAGTTCGAAGAACCGAGTTACAGAACTTTGATTACGTTTTCAACTTCTCGAGACGGAAGATCAGACGAATTCCACCGAGCCGTATAGAACTGATTCAATCGTACGACATGAGCTTGTATTTAAACCCTTTGCATCATTTGATCACGAGAATGAACTTGTACTATGACAAATTTCGCAGAATGTATCCGTCATTTGATGCAAATCAGTTAATTTGTACGAGTGAATATTCTCATAGGAATACAGAAAGTTATTTACGAATGCTCGCTTTTTCAAGCTTAATGAAGAAGAAAACCCTCGGGCTTATACAATAAAATTAAAAGTCGAGTTACAATGGGCGACAGTGCGATGTTTTATCGGTATAAAAATTGCGAACGAGATATCTGACGATGAGTCTCGTTTGCCGAGGGCTGGCATAGCGTGGCACGGGGTGGTACCAGTTGGTGTGGCATTTTCGACGGAGAAGCGGCCACGCATTTATCGCTGGCCTTCGGCACTTTAGATTACTGGTGGCTTCGGCAGTTTCCAAGATAGATAGCCCCAATGAGACCGTGGACTGAGAATGAGACATCGCGCATCGTGTTGCACCCACGGCAATCTCCGGCGCGGCTACACAGATAGAGACGCGACCCGCAAGAATTTCCGCCGACGTCGTTTCCGTTCTCCACCACGACCTTCGAATCTACCACGGCACACGTGCGCTCGTTATCGTGTACGCTTCCTGAATTTGAAACGGGGCTCTCTTTCATATCGGTGTACCGATACTATTCATTAGTGAATTTTTTGGAGATTCATAGGACATAATATATACAGCTAGTTTAACAAAATATGATATTGGGAATTCTGTGACCATAGTATAAATGTTGAATTTTCATCTTCTAGATTTTCTAGCCATGAACAACTTTAATATTGCTCTGGTTAATAATATATAAAAGACAAGGAGAAATAAAGTGCAACTAATTACACGTGTCATAAAAATGGAGGTATAACAAAACAAATGTTAGATGTAATATGTCAAACGAGTAATTAACGTAATCATCTCTCGATATTATAATGTATGATTTAAAAATCTTAAATCTCGGCTGAATTTGAAAATCCGATCGCTGCAGGGTAAGTAATCGGTTCGTGGCGACCGAAAAAGTCTGCGGAAGTCGATGGCGCGTTCTCGTCACGTTTTCGACTCATTGGACGGCTTCGTGGTCGATAACGAGAAAGATTTCCGGTTCGGGCCCGTACCAACGGGGGTTTTTACGGATTGGCACGGGTTGCGGAGACGAGGCGAGGCACGACGGTCACTCTTGGCCACGAATTTCCGACGTTGATGCCGCTCGCTCGTTCCTCGAACCTCGTTTACCGCTAGCATCGGCTGCCAAAGCTTTACTCTACTACCGCGATTCTGGATCGCCATGGCCTGATAAAGAATCCTTATTCCGAAACAACTGTAACCGATAGAAACCGGCCTCGGTTATCCGGGACAGTTACCCACGAAAAATTTAATTTTAAAAACCGGTCATGGCTTTCCTTTCTCAATTGTTAAAAAATTTAAAGGCCTTTGGAAGGTTTGAAAAAAGAATTATCTTTTATTTCGAGTATCAGTACTCCCGAAAATAGTTGACAGTAATGGAAATCGATACGGCAACATCAGTTTTTGTGCGATGTACAATTTTATTTGGCAGCCAAAATTAAAACCGGGGATTGGGATAGAACATGATGTAGGAATTGGAGGTCCACGAGAAAGCGCAATAAAACTATGAAAAACTGACTTTCGTAAGGGTTTCACGTCGTGCATATCGTATGTATGTTTTAAATTAAATTATTTCATTTAAAATTTAACACAACTATAGTATATACTCTGATGAATGAGTAAAATTTTTTACGTAAGGACACGAAGATCAATTTTTTTTCGCTTGATAGGCTCACCTCCATTGAGGTTTTGTTAAGACACCCGGAAGTATTTAAAAAAAAATTGACAAAACCAAACAGAACAAGTTCTCGATATAAGAATCGTAGAAACGCGAGGAATCACGAATGGTGTCAGGTTAAGCTCGATACACATTCTTCACAACAAAGATGTTCCCGGAGGGACGTCGTCGAATCCCACAACGGAATGAAACGTGTTCTCATTTTTGGCACGAGGTCATCCCTCACGCGATCACGAAATCCTGGGCTTCTTTTAGCCAACTCCGTATCCGGCTACGCAACCAGCCAGCCAGCCACCCCCGGTGATTCGAGATGAATCGGGCGTTGGCGGTCTTCCAGGAACACCCTTATCTGGGATACGTCGTTAAAAGGATTCACGAGTCTTCGGCCCGACAATAACAAGTTCGAGAGCTGCGAGGTAATATAGAAGCGATTCATCACGGTACAAGTGGCTCGTTTCTCGTGGAACAAAGCACGACGGTAAAATTCGAAGCAGGAAATGAACGATATACATGATTTTCAGAAAATATGAGCAAGCCACCTACAATCCAAGATATTAAACAATTGATCGATGAGTGAGCCTAGTTTGACACGTTAAGATACTCAAATGATTTTGCAATGAATACCAGGTACAAAATATCATTATCATTGGCTACAAGAGGTAATAAAAATAATCTACTTTTCATATTACTTCTGTATGTTCAATTTATATTAACGAAATGTTCGGGCTTATTGGCCGCTATAATTATGCGCAGATTCAATTGCACTGTGAACTCGGAATACAGTAATTTAACACGATAATCCTGCCTGTGTAATTGCGATATTCATAATTAGACGAATTAATTAAATCGATTTTTTTTTCAAGCTTCATTTACGTGATTGCTAGCCGATCATTATAATTATAAAGCAGCAGTTCATTCATATCTACAGTCCCTTCATATGTTATTTATAGATTAACTTGTGCTTCAGTTTCACTATCATTTTACATAATTATAATGAAACGATAACCATTGTATATAAAAATAGAATGTAAAATTAATCGCAATACTACATTAATAACACGACACCAGTGGAATTGTACGCAGAAGACAAATATGGCAATAGTTTATTTAGAACCTAAATGCGAATCGCCAGAAAAAAACGACAACGATGAGAATCTCGAATACAATTTTTCCACAAACAAAATATGAGGTTCGAAAAACTTCCGAATCTTGTCCTTGCATCCGCTAAAAAAGTTTCTCCGGCTACAAACTATCAGGCTCCTCACCCTCCGTTGATACATACGCCGGGCTGTGTATGAACGAGAAAGAGAAAAGATTTTTAGTCCAACAGCGACGAAACTTCCCCGAATTTTCGGAGGAATCGGGGGTTGGCGGTGCGCCAGAAATACCTTATCTGGTCGCGCACTTTGGTCGAGAGTCTCGACACAGAAGACCCTAAAGATACTGCCAATTACCTGAGGAGGGAAGACTAGAAGCATAACTCTGATTTGACGAAAGCGTTAACTTGAACAGGATTTCTCGATTTTTCGATAGATATAAAACTTCGACTCGGATCGGAATACCTGCATAAGATGTTCTCGAGTTCCGTTTATGAAAAAATAGAAAAAAACGAAAAACCTAATTAAGTAAACTTGTTGTATATACTGTTTACCATTAAACCTTTCCAAGAAAATGTTCGATAAACAATATACGAAGAAATATAAAAGAAAAGGTGCACTTAAATATTGAATAGTAGAATCTAGCATTGAAATCGAGTAGAATGGATGTGTCAATCGGGGAATTGAGTTTCCGGGAAGATTTTCGAAGAGACATAAGAAGCCCTGGCAATTACCAGCTCGAAGGGGATCAAGAAGCTTCTTCTGTACTGGGAAAGGTGTTAACTTTCGAGGAAGGCGTCTTCCTATATCGAGTGACTTCGACGGAGCTAGATTAGTTCTCCTCGTGGCACCAGAATACCTGGTATCGCTTGTGCGTGACGAGGGAAGCTCGAAAACGAGCTCAGGAGAAGAACGCCTCAGACAATGACGACGAATTCCGAGCTTCGTCGATGACCGGAGTTAATCTTCCTTGCTCCGTCGCGTCGGACAATATCCGGGAATGGAAGAAAAGTAACGAAGTTCAATGGAATACTTATACTAAAATAATACCCGTTATCGCTAATTAACGTTGCTTTATGATTCCACGATTTCATTCTTGGAACGAGATAAGTGGATTTTAAATGATTAAAAACAATAGGTTCTTCGAAGGATTTCGAAAAGCCAGAGAACTTATCGCTATCAAAGTAAAAAATTATAAATCCTATTTTCTCTGTATAGAACTTTTCAGAATAAAACATTAAATCACGAGCAAACACCAACTGATCATCCGAATACGTTCGAGCGAAACAGACCAGACATAAAACAGCCGAAAATTCCTGGGAGCGACGTAAATCTCCCGAAGACATTCCCAATTATTAGAAATTCAGATCCCATCCCGAAGGGTAACAGTTTTCACCGAATGTTTTCCGAGCACCGGGGAAACAGGAACTGATTCCCCTGATTTATACGACTAATACAGCCATTAGGAGAGATTTATCGCGTCGAAAAAGCGTCGCGGTATAATATTTACGTTTCCGGCCTATCTAACACCTTCAAACACACACACGTACACGTACGTACAGCGGGGTCAAGTGGTGAAAACGAAGAGTTGGAAATGTAAGTTGGAAAATAAACGGAGAGGAGGGAAAAGGAGGACGGAGGGTGCCTGCGGCCGCGCACCACTTTTTGCTCGCTGTCCTTTCGTCCAGCGAGGAAAGAGAAAGTGCGATGAGAAGAAACGGGACCGCCATCGCGTCGGATAAAACGGGAATGATCCTCTTTGTGTCCCGCGGAGATAAAGAAAGGCGCGGCTTTCAGCGATCGTTAATTCGTCGACTTTTCCCGTGACCGATCGGGAACCAATGTTTTCATGGGATTTACCAACTCGATCCCGTACCGATCTCTTACACCTGGCTATCGTTGATCATCTTAATCCGATTCCGACTCGCTTACGTGATTCAAGCTTCCCTATTAGCGGCATAAATTCGTCGCTTAAATCTGATTTAAAATGTGTCCTCTCAGTTTGTTAATATAATCGCGTTTTACCTCAATTCCATTTTGATAAATGAAAACTGTACGAGCTCCGTGTGATTTAATTAACTTGTTTTTCTCCTTATTCTTGTTTAATCGTCGATTAATTTGATGCAAATACAGCATGCATCTGTTTTATTTTACTCAAACGCGCATTTCAATTAAATAAGCATACTGATGAGAACGAAGCGTAACGCTTGTCGCTTATGTCACAATTATTGACGCGCAAATTGCAATAGTTAATGCATTCAATGGATATTGTTTGATTTCGCGGCGATGGGTCGAGGTGGTTTCGGTTTGAGGTTTTGTGTTTATATGGTAATTTACCTTTTGTCTTTTACACAATTTGTGTTTTTATCTGCGGACAGTTAAAATTGGTGATTGGTAACGAGTAAATGTTTTACCTTCGGAAATACGCAGGCATACGTATCGATACCACGTGTATTTGTATATGTATGTACCCGTGAATGTTATTTTCTCGTGCAGAAATAAATTGAAATTGTAAAACACGTGTTTTTAGAGCGTACAACTCGTTTTCGAATGAGAAACTAGCGAATATTAACTCTAAAAAATATTAAAATTTTTATCAACTTTGATTTTTCAACTTCAAATATACTACGAGAATCTATGTCGCTGTTACAATAACTAACATTTCGTCGAACAGCCAGTCGATCACCAAAATACATATTCGTTTAAAGCATGAAACAAATACCCATTTGCTTTTTGATTGTACCTCGTGAATCATTCATAAGTGAAAACTCGGAAGAATTCTTTCAATCCGAGCTTACAGGACTTCCTTCCAATAAGAATTTGCATATATTTTAGCCTACACGTAACATTTCATTTTCTTTTTCTGAACGCGTTTTTCAATTGCAACCCCGGTATAGACACCGTCAATTTTTTTCGCCGTAACAAAGCCGGATGTAGTTTCATCGGTTTCCAGAGGGGCTCCAATCTTGGAACATCGAGGCAGTCCAAATGCGCAATTTTCGCGAGTATCGATTCCATCGCAATCAACCAGATTCGATTGAACAGACTTCCGTACGTCCTACTCCTATTTTTTTTCTCCACATTATACCAACTCCTTCAGGAACTCTGAAACGCCTACCTAGTGCGAGAAGTATTCATCAAATCATCGTCACGAGGATGTTCGAAGTGTTTTAATTCCCAGCCTTCGAATCTGATTAGACGTTACTTCATCTATTTGTTTCTCGCTATTATACCTGTGCCTTATTGTTTATATTACATAACCGTCAAGATGATTAAAAATTAAATAAAGTGACTCCTTATTGCGCCCTTTCTACTAAATGTTACTATTTCTTGTTTCGAATATAATCCTGCATAGCACGAAAACGAAAATTTTTGGTATTTGAAATTTTTCAATTAAAAATATCAACGCAAAGTATATTAATTTAACCCAGTTGAAAGGGGACCATGAATTAAAACTGTATAATATGCAGTAGCAGCCAGGATAAGAGACGGAAATAATCATGAAATGAAAATCACTAGCCAAACGCGGAAGGAGCAGTATCCGCCGGAGTTCTTTCATATTTCCCCGGAGAGAACAACCCGGGTGGATACTATTTCAAGACCACTTTCCTCGTTCAGTTGTTGAAAACGCGTATCAGAGATCGTGGGACATTCTGATAAAACGATTACGTAATACGTTAAAAATTCAGACGTTCCCGCATTTCCGTGAGAAACATTTTCATTCGACAGCGACATGATTTAAATGAAGCTCTCAAATACAGTAAAACAGAATTATGAGCGAAACAGAATTGTTTTTTATTTTGCTGATGAAAAGAGTATGCGCCCTGTTTCATTGCATTCATTTCTGATTTCGTACGACAATACCTCTTTAAAGGCACGTATTACTCATTCTGTTTTACACGTACATGTCGGCTAGAGAGGCAGGCATCGTTCAAAAACCGAAAATCGAGGTCGAGAGACACGGGAAGAGCATCGTCGATTAATTATTTAAGCTTGAGCATCGATGCAAACGATAGCCGCCCCTCTCCTCAGCTCTCGGTCGCCTTTTTCCCGGCTGACAGTGCACCAGCCGTTTCCCCTCGCGATTCGTTTAATTAGGTTAATTTAATTAAATTTCATCCCACTCTAATTAGTTGCGCAACATCCTCCACCAACGGAGTAACGCTAAAGTAAGGAACTCTCTCTCTCTCTTTCCCTCGTTGCGCGCCATTGTTGTTCTGCTGTGTAACCGACTCTCTCGTTCCCTCTTTTCTCACAGACAGAAGGGAAGTGAAAGGAGAGAAGCGTGGAAAAAGGAATAAAAAGAAGAGAGAAGGAGAGAGAGAGAGAAAGAGTGCCGTCGAAAATAAAAGACCCCGAGCGACTCGTAATTATCGAAAGCTTCGATTCCCTCGAGGTGGAAGGAGAGAAAACTGGGAGAGGGGAATTTTATGCGACAGATCGTTCGCAGAATTTTTAAGAACTCGCTCCACTTTACGAACGGACTTCCGCCAATCGGGATGCCGACTAAATTTTACAGTTTAGTCAGCCGAGGTCGTTCCAGTTTCGACCTGCTATACCTAGCTGCAGCTACTTACCGAGGAATTCTGACTAATAAAAAGGCTGATTTACGATTTTAATTCCTTGTATCATGCAGGCGTAAATATGTACTCTTGTATCGGGACTAATTAAATTTTCTGTACGAAACTGACAAAGCACCTACAAGTATTCGTTCCTCTCATTTAATTAAGATAGAGACTTATAAAACTGAAATTACATTGTGGTTTTTCTCCTTTAAATACATTCATTCTTACCTTCATTTCATCAGAGAAAACTGGGCAAAAGTTGCGGGAACTTCACCGAGAGAAAATTAGAAACTGACACACCTTGATATGATTTCATATCTGGAATACCCACATAATTCTACGATAAAAGGAAACTCTCTATGCAAACCGTTGTAGATTAAAAAGCCAGTAACAGTCGGTGAAGTATTCCTTTTATCGAAGGTAGCGACAAAAGAGGGATGGAAGGAAAGGTAAGCCCGTCTGAGTGGTGGCTGGAAACCAGAGAATCCCGTTTCGCGTCCCCTTTCGGGATAACTAAGTCTTCCCTTCGCCTTCCAGACACCCCTAACCCGTCCCTGCCTTCCTAAACCTCCGTCTTTTTCACTTCCGACGTTTTCAACTCTTATTACTATAGTTTTCTTTATTTTATTATACTCATAAATAATTGGGTCGAGCCTCATTAAATTAAGAAACGGAAGGTATAAGATTGTCATAAATACTTCCACTTTTGACACACAATCTCGTTTGTAATATTTCCCATTTGTCTGACAATCTTTCAGCGTTTCAAAATTAATGGTTCCTTCCACTAAAACTTATTTTGCGAATTTTCCCATGTCGATAAATCTTGTAGGGTTTGACAGACAATAAGCAAAATACCTGAGGCAAAATACGTTCTACTCCGTTCACGTAAATAACAAATATCAGATAAGAGAGGAAACATTTTCAATCAAGAGGAAGACCATACAATACATTAATAGAAAACAGTGAATACAAAGAACAATTGTTTATGACTCAACCGAATGATATCACATAAAAGTCTTTTCATTGCACTTTTCGCTCGCTCGCTTGCATTTCGTGGGAATTTTTCAGGAGATCAACCCTCCGTCGAGGGGTTGCAGATGTATCGATCTTCGATACGAGGGGTGCTCGAATACGCGAACGTTCCTCGAACACAACATTCAACACAGACGGAAATCCAGGCTTTGTAAATTAATATTAAACGAGGAGCTGTGCGCGGTTACGATACGGAGACGACTGCGTCGAATTCACGAAAATTCCGACGAATTATCTCCCGTGAATAAATGTGCTCCAACGAGTTTTCCAGTATTCGCGAACATGACGCGGACGAAACGACGGTGATTATTTGCCAATTTAATATTTCGTCTAGATGGATTTACCACATGCCTATCACAGAATTTAAAAGTAGATATAAAAATTAATCTAATGCCAATGAAGAAATTTAATAAAATGTTCTTTAAATATTATTCAGTAAGAAAGATTATAAATCTATATTATTACCATTTTTTACTTCAAACATTTTCCTTCGATTTTCGATGAACCGTTTTCAACCCCGATAGTGAAAAAAATAATCACCGCCGAATCGGAACGGCTCGAATCCTCGCAGGAAAAGGGAATAATTAATTACTCTCGCGGGGAATAAAAGCCGTCGGCCCTTGAAGCCTTCCGGTCGTATCTCGTTAATACCTCTGCCCGGCGCAATATTTATTTTTGCCTTACTTATTACCGTTAATGATTTTAATGGAACGGTTAAGTGCCGGCGGAACTAACGAATGAAAAGGCGGAGGACTTATCTCTCTCCCTCCCACGTTGCATCTTCTTCGCTGTGAAAAATCTGGCGGGGCAAATGAGCAGAGAAGAAAGCAAAAAAAGATTCATCGCAAAAGTCAACAGTTCCCGGCGAAATTGC
The DNA here is from genome assembly GCA_019453355.1 of Ceratina japonica. Classification (NCBI taxonomy): domain Eukaryota; kingdom Metazoa; phylum Arthropoda; class Insecta; order Hymenoptera; family Apidae; genus Ceratina; species Ceratina japonica. The sequence continues at coordinate 446,635 of SMSR01015877.1, read as the reverse complement.
ATTGGATTCGTTACACGTAGTGCGTCTCTTTCCATGTCATTTGTAAAGTGTAATGTTACGTATCTACATAGTTCGGACATTTTTGTGAAAATTCATGTTTCTACAAATGCAACTAAACAAATGATATTACATAAGAACTTTACCCAATGAATATTTCGCTAGAAATTCGTATTTTATGAACATTCTGTATTGTTTTATGCATTTAATTTTTCATAAATATGTTTTTTACACGACGTGTTCCAGTTATAATAAATCAATTCGTAATTACCATCCAAAATTCATTAGCAAACATCATTTGTTATTTCTTCTTTTATTCAATATTTACACATATGTACATGCACAATATACACCCAAGGGAACGAAGATGCTGAATAAATCAATGGAACGATGGATGTTTCGGCGAAACAATTTTCGTCCCCAGTTTAACTTTCCAATCGTCCACTCAACCGACAATTGTAACGAATATTTAAATCGTCGTTTTCGTCTTCGCATGCCGTTCATTTCGCACGCAATTCTCGTCCATAACACGAGTAACCGGCGGACACGGTCCGGCTTTCCATTGGAAAACGCTTTTTCATTGATTTTTCCAGCCCATCCCGTGTCGCGCGCCAACGCAACGCTCCTCGGCCCGTTAATATTTAATCGTTAATTTTATTCGACCAGTGAACACACGCACTGCCGAGATGAAAGGGGCGACAAAATAATGGCCGCATCGTGACGCGATTTTCCTGCGCTTTTTCTTCGTCGGGGAAAATCACTGGGGTAGCGATGACTCGCGCCCTGTTACGTCGCTTCGGCCGATCTTTTCATTATAACGTCCTTCGGGAAATGTCATTAATTTCTAACCATACCCCGACGGAGATCCGTTATGAACAAAGGGGAAGGGCCATCGAAATTCCATGTAAAATTTACACGCCTTGTCTCATAATGGGATGTGCAAACAAAATAGAAAAGTCCTTATAGGGATTAATAGGGGGACGAAGATTAACAAGAGGAAAGACAAATTGGAGCCCCATTTCAACCCCTTTGGAAGGGTAAAAAATGTATTAAAAACACCTGTACTATTCTTCTATTTTAATTCATATTTGCTTATGAATATTTTCTTAATGTCATTTTAATTCATTTATATTTTATTTCGGATGAAATTAATCTTCTGTATCAACTATTTCGGATCTCTTTTTTGGACTTGACCGTATGCTCAGTTAAAAAAAGGATGAAATACATAAAATGAGTAAAAATGGAGTTTCCAGATAACGCAGTGAAAAATGGGCACAGTGTACGACTGACAAAAGCGACGCGGTTCAACAAATTAGTTTGACGCAGAGCGTTTGATTCGTGTTGGACTTTTATTTCGGCAATTCATCTTTCCCCAAAATATAGGCAAACTTCTGGCTAACACAAAATAAAATATCTGCCTCGAATAATATTTAAACTAACCAGATCATTCATTTATTTAATTTTTCCATTACCAAAGTTGTTTAGAAAATTAAAACTGTTCAATTATTAATATTGCCAATGATATATTAAATGTGAAATTAGATTATAGTAATACGATATTGGAGAAAAGATTTGTATCAACGCTTTTTTACCTGTGGTTTACAAACGAAATGGATTCCCAAAAGAAAGTACAAATTCACATGAAATTACACGAATGCATTTCCATTCTTTGTTGTCAGTTTCTTTAGGATCAAGCCTCGACTGGTTTATAATATGTATACACTGAAAAGCCTTTAGTAACGAATAATTTCCGGTAGGCCATTTAATTTTGGGGAATGAGGAATATTTTTTAAGCATTACAGTTGTTCGTGCATGTTTTCAACGCGATACATCGTTAGCAGAGCCTGCCGGCCTTAATGATGCAAACGCACGCTCTAAATCGCGGTTTGTAACGGGAATGTAAAGCTCAATGGAACGAATAAAAATTGCAACTTTGGTAGCGGATGTTGCCGCGATCTGGTCGCCAATCAGACANATAAACTAACCAGATCATTCATTTATTTAATTTTTCCATTACCAAAGTTGTTTAGAAAATTAAAACTGCTCAATTATTAATATTGCCAATGATATATTAAATGTGAAATTAGATTATAGTAATACGATATTGGAGAAAATATTTGTATCAACGCTTTCTGACCTGTGGTTTACAAACGAAATGGATTCCCAAAAGAAAGTACAAATTCACATGAAATTACACGAATGCATTTCCATTCTTTGTTGTCAGTTTCTTTAGGATCAAGCCTCGACTGGTTTACAATATGTATATGAAATGAATATGGAATGAAAAGCCTTTAGTAACGAATAATTTCCGGTAGGCCATTTAATTTTGGGGAACGAGGAATATTTTTTAAGCATTACAGCTGTTCGTGCATGTTTTCAACGCGATACATCGTTAGCAGAGCCTGCCGGCCTTAATGATGCAAACGCACGCTCTAAATCGCGGTTTGTAACGGGAATGTAAAGCTCAATGGAACGAATAAAAATTGCAACTTTGGTAGCGGATGTTGCCGCGATCTGGTCGCCAATCAGACAACTTCCGGTCGACCTATCGCTTTTCTATTACAATCTAGCTCCTATTCCACGGTTTTTTCATTTCACACAGATCATGTATGATTTTTCCAAATCATACAGTAATTCTGTCTCTATTACCTTTTATCTATATTATATTTCTATCCAAAGAGTTATGGGAGTTTAAGAGACTAAACCTTAAAAACTGAATTAGCTCTCAAATTCATNTAATATGTATACACTGAAAAGCCTTTAGTAACGAATAATTTCCGGTAGGCCATTTAATTTTGGGGAATGAGGAATATTTTTTAAGCATTACAGTTGTTCGTGCATGTTTTCAACGCGATACATCGTTAGCAGAGCCTGCCGGCCTTAATGATGCAAACGCACGCTCTAAATCGCGGTTTGTAACGGGAATGTAAAGCTCAATGGAACGAATAAAAATTGCAACTTTGGTAGCGGATGTTGCCGCGATCTGGTCGCCAATCAGACAACTTCCGGTCGACCTATCGCTTTTCTATTACAATCTAGCTCCTATTCCACGGTTTTTTCATTTCACACAGATCATGTATGATTTTTCCAAATCATACAGTAATTCTGTCTCTATTACCTTTTATCTATATTATATTTCTATCCAAAGAGTTATGGGAGTTTAAGAGACTAAACCTTAAAAACTGAATTAGCTCTCAAATTCATTCGTTTGTCCCTATTACAGTAAATTAATAATGTCATAAAAAGCTGGGAAATTATTTGCACGTTCTGATTGATTTCTAAATGGAAACAGTTCAATTTAGACATCGCTTAAATACTACATATCTCTAAAGTACAAATGTCGCACACTTTGCTTCCGCCACAATTACACTAATTCGAACAAATTCTCCAAACCTCGCGCACTCGTTCCCGGTTGCGAACTAAAAAAGGACAGAAACCAAGGCAGTGAGAAGGGAAGAAAAAAAGTAGTAGGTACTCGTTATACGATTTCTTCACGGCAATTGTGCCGGAGCCCCGGGGGCGGAGCGTCGCTCGTACTTTTGCACGCAACAGGAAGAGGAAGAGAATGAAACTGCTGAAGTCACCAGGTTCGCCGCAAAAATGCTCGTTTCCGGGCGAGGCGGCGACTTATCGCCATTAGCTGACACTTCAACCCCGTTGCTGTGCATGGTTTTTCATCACAACCTCTCAGATCCCCAAGGGGTTTGCAACGCTGCTCGCGATCTCGTCCGCGAAAGGGTTTGCGACGAATTAATTCCACTGAGCTTCCCGGAGAAATAAGATTACGAACTTGTTTAAGAATGTTTTTCTCCTTCAGAACTTGAATTGTCGAAATAGATTACAATTATAAATCCTTATCCCGTGTTCCTGTTTTATTTGTAATATCCACGAAAGGATAATTACATATTCTATATACGCATTTATAATCTTCTGTATTCTTAATTAACACCCTTTCTAAGGTTTATTCTACACTATAACCCATTATTACTACATTTTTATAATACTGGGTATAATACAAGATAAATTGAACAAGATTAACTACACATATGAAGCCACCTTCTTTTTTTGCTTTTCTGTCCCTTTGACGTCGCGGATGAAAGAGGGTCAATTTCGGCGGCCGTGCCGCGAATGAAAATTTATAAAAAAACCTGATTTTGTCTGTGTGCGCTCGTGTCTGGTCGTAAAACGAAAGAAGCATCGCGGGACATTTCGGGCACTGGCACGTGAATTAGGGCCGTGACCGAGTTCGAACGAGGAATTCTACCTGACATTGTTGGTGAAGTTTCTGTTTTGTACGCGGGAAGAAATTGTCCAATGTGACGTAAAAATGTCATCATTGTATGAGACAAGAATTGAAGAAAAATATGTGCGAAGAATCTACCAAGAAGTACTTTAATGAAACAGGAAGTAAAATGACTATTAGCACATAAGTCATAAATNTGGTTTTGCCTTGAAGAAATCGCGATAATTAAGATGGTAGTGCAAAGAAATGATATCCCATTCGACTATACCTCACCGAGAGTGAATCGTCGGGAACAAATTGCCGGAGGTGGTTTCGGCACTCGACTGCTAAGTTGATAGCTTTATACTCCGCTCGATAACTATTAGCGGAACAATAGCCCGCAGTTGTGAAACGAAGTTAACAGCTTGCAAATTGCAGAAGCACGACGCGCGTGTACGTACAACTGGCCGAAATATCATCCCCTCAACCCCGTCCAGTGCACAACTTTGCCCGCTAACTCATTGTTTCGTTTGTTCCTGTTACGATGTTCCTGTTACCAGTAAAAATTGAACCGCTCTCCGCGATGACACACGATAATTGAAATAATTGTTCAGCTTGTTCCCCAGCTGAGAACGAGCGCCGCCGTATAAACAGCAACGCGGTGCCACCGGAACCAACAAATTGTGGACAGATTATATTTTACTGAACATATNTATAATACAAGATAAATTGAACAAGATTAACTACACATATGAAGCCACCTTCTTTTTTTGCTTTTCTGTCCCTTTGACGTCGCGGATGAAAGAGGGTCAATTTCGGCGGCCGTGCCGCGAATGAAAATTTATAAAAAAACCTGATTTTGTCTGTGTGCGCTCGTGTCTGGTCGTAAAACGAAAGAAGCATCGCGGGACATTTCGGGCACTGGCACGTGAATTAGGGCCGTGACCGAGTTCGAACGAGGAATTCTACCTGACATTGTTGGTGAAGTTTCTGTTTTGTACGTGGGAAGAAATTGTCCAATGTGACGTAAAAATGTCATCATTGTATGAGACTCGAAGAAAAATATGTGTAAAGAATCGAAGAATCAAAGAAAAATATGTGTAAAGAATCTACCAAGAAACACTTTAATGAAACAGGAAGTAAAATGACTATTAGCACATAAGTCATAAATTGATTAGTTTGAGATGTAAATTCAAGAGAAATAGACATCGTGGGTTGCGTGCCACACCTCGGAATGGGCAAGTTATCAAGTGTCAGCTGTAGCAAGGGCGAAGGGGCAGAAAGTTGTAACCGTACTTGAGAATATTTCACTAATGAAAGATTACTATATATTTCTCACCTAGCCTCTCACGCGCGCAATTAGTTTGTTCTTGAATTTCATGGTAGATGAGAGTTCGCGCGACTATCCTAATTATTCAGCACCACACGTAGTATGTCGAGAATCTGATCCCTACATCTAATAATAATCCTAATTGGCATGAAACTATTTTATCCGACACCACGCGTTATTACATCTTAAATAGAAAACTTGGGAAATTATGTCGCCTCGGGCAGTGACTAGGAAAAGAGTGATAGTCGAGAGTGGCACCCTCAATAAACCGTCGCTGGGAATGAAGTAATTTTATATCGTTCGTCGGGTGTGGCATGAATACGTGGGTAAACGAAACGTGTCACGTTCACAATTGCCGTTCGCCGGGCGAGACGCAAATTTTATTTGTCAAATGTACAACTGCGAACGGCGTGTGACGGTGGCATAAACGTCAGCCCGTTTTCCCAGCCACCTCGCCTCGGTATCGCTTACTTTTGCCCGTCCGTTTCCCACTTGCCCGCGCCACGCGCACCGAATAGTTTCACGGTTGCCAGGTTGAAATTCACGGAAAACCCGACCGAGCCGCCGGTCCCAAAGCTCCCGCCCGTTACGTCATTAATGTCGTCAGCTCGTTTGTGATACTGTTCGACCCCTCACCTGGTATAAAAAGCTTTTAAAGCTTTCGCGCACTTTTTTTCTAGGACACACCTGATCGCCCCTTTTACCGCGACTCGCATTACATCTGATTTGTTCCGTAAATGCGAGCCAATTTTGAAATTCCTGCTTACGTTACGTCTCGAAACATTAACTGCCATGACCTTTGATTAAATAGATTTATAAAACAATTTTTCGCCAAGACTCGTTTAAGTATGGTTTATCATTAAAGTCTACAAATAATTATGGAACATCTCATCTGGTAATCATCGTCAGACGCCTTGAAAGACGTCGCCTTTGTAAACACGCACAAAGGACGCGCGGTTCGCAGAGAGGTGGTCCTGGTGAAGAGGCAATTCGTGGTAAATTTAGGGAAAATCGCGTCGCGCCGCACGATGCCATCGCATCGTCGATTCTCTCGTTACGTCATTAATGTCGCCGACACAATGTGTCCCGAGTTCGTTACCGCGAGTGCGATCGCTCGCGACACTCTCCAGCCCTCTCCTACGACCTCGTTACGTTGCTGCACTCCCATTAGAGGAAAATTGATAGCGACTATCTCTCTCCCTCCCTACCCTGACTAAGTTCTATCCTTCAGTCCGACTCCCTCCATTCCGGTCCTCTATTCTTCATCGCGTCTTCTTTGCTCGCTAGAATCGTCTCTTGCCAGCGTACGTCCTGCTTCTTTGTTTCGGAATCCCTTTCCTCTCTATCGCGGCCGCTTATCGCCTCTCCCCTTTATCTGTCACTACGTATTTCCGTTTTTGCTTTCCCACCGCCCGCTTTACCACCGGTTTTTATCGCGCCTCGCCAGCAGGTCCGTTTCTCCGTGCCCGACGCTTTGTTCTTATTTAGTGCAACTTCCCCTTTTTCTTTTCCCTTCGTCGTCCAATGGTATTTCCTTCCGCTTTTTGTTCCCGCCCGTCTTTAAGTAGCACCGCATGCTGGCAACCTTTTTTGCTTCCTTCTCGGGCAATCTTATTGTACTTACGTCCCTCTAATTTTCCTTCTGCCCCAAATTCTGTTCTCGCCGCGCCGCCGCCGCCTGGCGCCCTTTTAGGTGCTCGTGTACGAGTTACTTTATCTGTTTACGCGATACCGTCGTATTTTATACGTTTCATGAGCAACCCTTTTTATTCCTTTCACTTGGGCTTATCTTCTTCTAAATCCTTATTATTACGTGCTTTAATAGCCTCTCTTCTTATCATTTCTGTATTCTGTTTGTATACTTACTTTGATCTTTATGGCTTTATAACGAGTCTACGAATATTCACGCGTACGCTAGTAAAGACGCGAACGACNCAAATTCGTATTTTATGAACATTCTGTATTGTTTTATGCATTTAATTTTTCATAAATATGTTTTTTACACGACGTGTTCCAGTTATANAACGAGTGTTCGTTCAATTCGTCAGTGCGCACCGCATGATTGTCAAAGGTCGCCGTGCGAGGGAAGTTCCAAGGGGAAATTAATGAAAGCACCAGGGCGGGGAGAGCATTAACGATCATTCGCAGTGAATTATGCCCCGAATGATCGGAACGCCGAGTGACCCGATAGCGACAGCCGAGGAAATGGAGGAGCTCTTTCGCCCTCACCGGCACGTAGTAGTTAAGGAATTTCGACGGTCGTCGCCAGTGATAAATCGTTTGGCGCCCGGTAATTTATGAGTGGCGAGAAGTTATCGGGATAACCACCTACCTCTTTGCGGGGTGTTTACTCCGTGGCGCGTTTGCTAAATCTTCCGCGATCAATTGCGCTCCTGGTTTTTTTCTTCTCCTCAGTGAATTACACTGGGCGCCCAGCTAAGTAATTTATTTCTCGTGTCGAACGTTTCTTTCCCCGATACTCGAGTAGAGGCTTTTCATGGTTCCCTAATGAAGTTTTAATGACGCTCGGTTTTTGCATGCTCGATCTCTCGCGGAATTTCGAGAGGAAATTTCAATTAAAAGTACCTTGCCATCGAATGGGAGAAAAAAGAAATTCGATTGATGCGCCGTCGTCTTGTGTTGTTACTCCAATTTATTTTATATCTACATATGTGCTATGACGTACGCATGAAACACTCTAGCCCGGGGGGATTACCAAGGTAAGCATGGGATACTACTTATTTAGACGATTATCAGATCTGAATTATGTTAGAGACGACTTATGTGTATGATGCTCAGGCCACGTAACATAAACCTCATAGTAAACAGCGTTTAATGAAGATAGAAAGTGTAGATTAATAAAAGTATTTAAAAATTAAATATAACAGATAGATATCCGATAAAAATTGTTTGACATGCGATTTAATCGAGGAAAACACGGTTTTGCCTTGAAGAAATCGCGATAATTAGAATGGTAGTGCAAAGAAGTGATATCCCATTGGACTATACCTCACGGAGAGTGAATCGTCGGGAACAAATTGCCGGAGGTGGATTCGGCACTCGACTGCTAAGTTGATAGCTTTATACTCCGCTCGATAACTATTAGCGGAACAATAGCCCGCAGTTGTGAAACGAAGTTAACAGCTTGCAAATTGCAGAAGCACGACGCGCGTGTACGTACAACTGGCCGAAATATCATCCCCTCAACCCCGTCCAGTGCACAACTTTGCCCGCTAACTCATTGTTTCGTTTGTTCCTGTTACGATGTTCCTGTTACCAGTAAAAATTGAACCGCTCTCCGCGATGACACACGATAATTGAAATAATTGTTCAGCTTGTTCCCCAGCTGAGAACGAGCGCCGCCGTATAAACAGCAACGCGGTGCCACCGGAACCAACAAATTGTGGACAGATTATATTTTACTGAACATATATCAAAAATGTAAATAACTTTAGTGATTCGAAGATTCTATAACTTTTAATAGTGTCAAGATTATTTGTCATATGAGCATCCAATTGCCATAAGGTGGCCTGAATAGTAAAAATGAGACAATTCGATGATGAGTAAGTCTGCCCACATTCTCGAAGCGAACGCACGGTTACATATGATAAACAATAAACTGACGTGAGACAAGTTGTAAAAAAGAAGCACAGCTTCGCCAGGGAATCGATGAATGATCACACCGCAGTGATATCTCGCGCAGTAAAAAAGGATGTAATAAGGAACGTAGGAAGGTGGTCGTTTAGTATGCACCTGGCGATAGGAGGAGCTCACGTAATTCCGAGCTCATTCAGTCGGCGCGACATAAAGATGGCCATAAAAAGGAGGTCCGCACCGCGTCGCGGGCGAGCGAACGAGAGGACCGGAAATTAATGTCTCTTCCAACGTTTCTCGCAGTGGCGATCTGCGAAGGAGGCGCACCAGCTGGGGAATTTTGCTCGCACGCGTTTGTCGCGCCAGGATGCAGCCACTAGGCGGGAGCTTATCGCAATCCTTCCCGCGCAGCTGACCCCGCTGACTAAAATCTGAATTATGCATCCACTCGGTCCACGGTGCATAGTATGTGCATCGGCGACCCGTTGCTTTTACACCACCGGTTGCATAAACCGTCCGTGCAAAATAGATAAATTGGCTAGCTGTGAATTGCTACTAGAAACTGGTGTTACTCGAGGTCCATGCGCCTCGCTTCATTCGCTCGTGTTTCGTAATCAGTTATTCATTTACTGCCGTTGTGATCAACAGATGGTGGCCTTATAAAATGTAAATGCGCATGAATACGTAATGTTCCATACGAAATTATTAAGTTGTATACCGGGAACTTGGACTGCGACGTCTCTTTTCGATGATGATTACGTATGTGTAATCGACCGAATTTTCGCCGCTAATCAAATCATAAAACGTTCAGTGGCCATCAATAATTTAAAATGAAGCAAAAAAAGAAAATTATGATTACCAATGCGTTCACGTAATTANACAAACTTTCGCCGCTAATCGAATCATAAAACGTTCAGTGGCCATTAATAATTTCAAATGAAGCAAAAAAAGAAAATTATGATTACCAATGCGTTCACGTAATTAGTAAAAAAAATTACCCAAAAGTATGATCGAGTATTAAAAACAAATCAACATTCAGACTATCTAATCTCCTGCATAGGATCTTTAAGATTGCAGATTTGCATAATCTTATACAAACACATTTCATTAGATCGGGTTAGACGAGTAAAATCGCATTAANCTAATCTCCTGCATAGGATCTTTAAGATTGCAGATTTGCATAATCGTATACAAACACATTTCATTAGATCGGGTTAGGCGAGTAAAATCGCATTAATCGTCATTGAAACGAATCCTCGATCTTTCTATAGAATGAGACAGCTTTATCGCGACAAAAAATACTCTAATGCTTGCCTTCAACAGGAGCATAGGCAGATAGTACAATTGAGAATTTCCGCTTGAAATAGAACGATTTATTAAAGCCATTCGTCTGGCGATAATTCACAGTCTTCAATAACGCGTAGCCGCGTTAATTGCCGTTTTAATTGCGAACCGTCCGCCTAAGTCTTTTCGCGAAGATTCTATTTAAAGAAGAGCGAAGCTATACCCACCCCCTCTCGGTACCCATCTCCCTCGCAAACTCTCTTTAATCTCGTTCCTCGGTGTTTAATCTCGGTACAGTCAGCCGTAATCATTGTATACTTTTGCCCTCCTCTGTTACGTTACGGGACGTCGAGTTTAATTACATTGATTATCATCGTAATGGCAACGAAACAAAGACGCGATTCTCGAACTGGTATTATTCCAGACAATCGTGCATGCGTTTTGTAAATTACCACGAATAAATTTGTCATTTCACACGTTTCTGAAACCAGTTATCAAAGTATAGAATAGAAATGTAGGTATGAACGTTAATACGCGTTATTCGTCTTCCGAGGTAACATTGAATAGGGGATGAAAAATCGATTTGTAATGACAACTTCGGCTGCAATAAATCCAGCAATCGTGTCGCGAAACTCTGCCATCGCGAATGCAGATCGAAACACAAAGCAAGATCCTTTCCCAAAAAAAAAATGAAAAATAACAAAACGACAAAGTAGAAAAATAGAAACGGGAGAAACAATGGAAGAAGAGGAAGAACGGTCGGCGATGAAGTAAGGTTTCGTTAAAAGCGAGGACGATTAATTAATGCCTCCCGCACTTCCGTTTCAACTTTCCTGCGGCCGTGAAACGAAAATTCCTCTCGTTATTTCGTTCAAACTCTCGCGCCACGCGTGAAAAAGAGCCCCGGTTCAGAGTTTCAAGACGGACGTCTCGGTCTTCGCTACCGTTCATTTACTTGCAAATTTCGCGGCTCCCCGACGAATGCGACTTGGGCGAGGTGAAGGGGTTCGTTCGGACCGAGGATAAAGTTTCGTCGTGAGTTAAAACGACGAAATTGCTTGTTTCGTTACGTTTATCACGGACCAGCGAAGGTAGCGCAAAATTTATGCCGACCGAGATATGACAAGTTTTCGAGAGATGAGATTTACCATCGTGTCTCGACCCTTTTCTTTCTCTTCCTTTATCTCTCTACCTCTTGTAAGTTTTCGGTAAACAGCCGCGACTCGTTTAGCAAAAATTACCTTGTATTCTGCTCGACGAAATTTATTCTTTTATCCTTTCGGCTGTCAGAGTCAGGTATTTCAAATTTGAGTTTAAACGCCTGCAGGTAGATTGACAGAGACGAACTTGTATGGAGACGTCAATGAATGGTAGTAAAAATTATAAAAAAAAATTTATAAAAAATATCTAAACGATGTTTGTTGAGTTTAAAAAATCGTTCAAGGTTCCGACAATATATGAAAAAATAAGATCTCTAGAACGATCCATTAATCCGTTTAACGAGTAATTGGTTTCAAGTTTAATTCCTTTATCAATTTTGTAATTCCGACGTAACTTCGAGGATCATAGTACACAGAAACGGAGAGTACGGTAACGAGTCTTACAATAATGCAAGCGGACGAAAAGAGAAGTTAAACTTGCTCGAGTCTGTTGTCCCCGGAGCCATCGAGACCAGTCTGCAAAATCATTTGGTTAACGAATCGCGTAGTTTCCCATTGAAAACGCCCCTGTTTCCGTCTTCGGCTATGCCCCGAATTCAAGCCCAGAACAAGTTGCCGACCCTTTTGCTAACCGATTCTCGAAAAATACTCTCCTCGGACTCACGACCTTCGACAAACTTTCCCTCGCTCCGACGTAAACTTTCCTCGCCAACTTTTCCTACCTACACCTCTGCCGGAGGAGATCAGAGAACGAGCCTGAACATTGAATGTTCTTAACAAGTTCCCCGGCAGGCTTTTATTTCACATACGGTTCGAACGTACTTTTCTATTCCGTCCTGCATTCCTCTTCCCCTATCCCCGTTCTATTCACAATTCCATCGCCTGTTCCCTTTTCGCCGATCGTTTCCCAACCGAAAAGAGGGTGGCTTGTTATTCTTACTGCCTTTTTAATCGTATCCGAACGAATATTTTCAGAGAAAGTTTTACTACCGAAGCGTTCTCTATCATATAGGTAATACAATAGAATCGCAATATTTTAATTTCGTTTTCTAGGAAGAAGAGAAAATATAAACTATAATCCAATATTAGCCAAGAAAGGGGAACGACTATGAAATGCTCGTCAAAGAGAATGCAACTCTCGTAAACCGCCAACTCTATTAACTCGCGCTATAAAAAAATACCTACGATATGAGATTACTATCGCTCCTACTAACTCTTTACATAAGTAGATAGGCGACGAGAGCAAAATTCATCCGGACAAGAACAAAAGGAAAACTACCCCTCCCCCTCGAACCAGTATCCAACAAGATCCGTCGCTTAATTCTGAACCGTTTAATTAACCGCCGTTTCAATTCGAGCTCCCGGGCACAACGCATAATCGAAAGCGATAAATCCCTTGGAATCACGCGNGCAAGATCCGTCGCTTAATTCTGAACCGTTTAATTAACCGCCGTTTCAATTGGAGCTCCCGGGCACAACGCATAATCGAAAGCGATAAATCCCTTGGAATCACGCGTTTCATCCTCCCTCTCCTAGCTACCCTATTTTTCAGCGATGCAATTTCACAACTTAGCGAAACTATCTCTAGACGCGCATCCGCGAATTTCCGGTAGAAAATTCGGAATTTAAATTCCTACGTATCAAATGTTTTCTATAATAATTTACTACGTACTTCAATATTATAAAAACAATCTGAATTTAAAAAGTATACGGCCGGAATCTTTTGAAATCATACTCCTGATTTTTTAATATATGTTCTGAGTGACGTAGACTGATACTATTCATTTTTTAAAAGTATAATACTATCCATTTCTCGGAAATTGTTGGAATGTCTGTTATTATCAGACATCACCAACTCATGTCAAAAAATGTGAAATTACATTACGGGGTTCTGAATAAAATATTTCTAAAGTTATATTATACATACGAAAGAACTCTCGATACATACTCAGCAGAGAGAGCAAGAACATCCTCCCGCTCATCGTTTTCGCTAACCACTCCCAGAGCTCTAATACCGTAACGTTGGTCGCATGGAATCTTTTATCTCGGAAGTTCCGAAGGAGCTTCCAGCCGTTACCATCGTGTCTTCGTCTCAGGAACGAGCACCTTTAGATATCCGGAAATTCGACGTGTCTAGGTTAGCCTGCGTGTCTCCACCCCCGGTTGAAAATAGTGGCGCTGGGAGGAGGATCTCACTCTCTCTTTCTCTTTCTTCAAGGTTTCCACCCCAGACGATTGCAAAAGGGCTGCGGCGAAAGATGTTTATCGGCCGTGGCTGCAAAAGCGGTTACGGGATCGCCTCTTTCGCAGCTACAAGGGTGTCTTCACTCTGATATTTACGTTCTCCTACCATTGGGAAATACACATTCTGACTCATACCCCACGCAGTTACTTTTAGCCAGGTTCTACATCACTTTAAAGGTGTTGCAAAGAAGAGAAACTGCTCAATTGGAAAATTGTCGATTTATTCTCAATTTCCAGCGGTATCTTTAGACATCATGAAAAGATGTATCATTAATGGGATGATTAAACGAAACTTTGAAATAATTCAACTTAAAAATGTTTCGGCAGTTAGTAGAAATAAATTTAAGTTCAAAGAATAAATAATATTAGCCTACTAATAGATTTCGAACTGCATTGTTCCGATTAGTAACAGGGGCAGCAATAATAAACAAGCAAATATTGTTAATAATAGTGATTGGCGTAGTTCTGTTACACACGTCGACCGAATTCCATTGCTCACATAGTATAAACTGTAGAGTACTATTAGCCTTCATATTCGCATTGATTCGAACGCGCCACGATCAGACTCCAATTAATTAGTAAAATACATGTATTTGTCTCCGAATTGATTCAAGAATGTTCCACTTCAGACCGCGATAGTTAACACACGAATGTTCACTACATTTTACTGACGATTTAATAAAAAATGGATATCATAAATTCTTGAAGTAAAAAAATCATCCTTTTTCCTTTCTCCAAATCACAGAGCAAAGCGTCCCTTTTCCCTTTCTATATATTTCTTTCTTTAAGTACTGTTTCCTGAGAATAACACAATTTTCCGAGCGATCTGTAATCAAATCTCGATTTCCTGTTCTTGAACGCGGCTAAACAGCCTCAGAGAAATTACGGCCTGAGCAATTTCATCAGCGGTGGCTTCGAAACCAAAGGACTTCCCGTTAGAAATAAGTCCAGGAGTAAGTTTTAATAGAAAGGCGGATCCGTAAGTTCGCGCCGGTGACACATCATTAAAGAAAGAACATTTTTCTCCGGTGGGTTCCACCACCTGGAAAGCTCCAGATCGTGAAAATTATGCCTCCCGACGGCTAACGCGATCTCGTTTTCTGCGTGGACGGAGAATGCTGAAAAACAAGCCAAGCGGGTGGAAACGGGTGGAAAAGAGCGTGCGCCAACCCGGTGAATTGGTTTCGCGGCATGACAATGGATGAACGAAAAGATTATCGAGGAGTTATTCTTTTCTTGGAATAATCTTGTTTCCCGCGCGAAAAAATTGGAGTATTGGAATTCTTTTTCATGTTGGATTCAATAAAAAAAACTGAAATGAAATTTCCCTTTACACACAGCCTTTATCCCCGTCACATTAAGTGTTTCAATTTCCATCGACCTGGTTCGTTAGGTTCCAGGGTAGATTTTAAAGCAACCTAGTCATGTGGAATGATCTCTTGGGACTTGAACGCAAGCTATCAACGTCAAAATTAATTTCAGGCTTGAGAATCAATGGTACCGTTTGATAGCTACGTTCAATTGTTACGAGAGCTTGATAAATTGTCGTCTGTGAGTCAATAGCAAATAATAAATCGCGTTTTTTTTCCTAATAAAACGTAACAGACTCCTCCATGTGGAATTGTAGGCTTAATATTAAATAATTTATAATAGCTATGAATAGGAATTTGACTTTACGTCCTGAACAATAGTCTTTCGTTTCACAGATACGTTATACGTACTACAATGTATTTCATAAAATAAACCTCCGAAAGATCGCAGACTCAATGAAAGCAAATTACGTTTATTCTGAATTAAGCATGCGCGATCTAAAACAATAAAACACAATAAGTTTTCGACTAATAACACAAAAGAAACGNTAGACTCCTCCATGTGGAATTGTAGGCTTAATATTAAATAATTCATAATAACTATGAAAAGGAATTTGACTTTACGTCCTGAACAATAGTCTTTCGTTTCACAGATACGTTATACGTACTACAATGTATTTCATAAAATAAACCTCCGAAAGATCGCAGACTCAATGAAAGCAAATTACGTTTATTCTGAATTAAGCATGCGCGATCTAAAACAATAAAACACAATAAGTTTTCGACTAATAACACAAAAGAAACGACACGCTGTATAGGTAGTAGAATATTCGTTAAACTAAACCGCTTAAAAGTTCCCCCTCTTTCTCTTCGTCCCTTTGGCTTTCTCCTTCTCTCTTACTCAAGAATATAGCAACAAAAAGCCCGAGACAAAGAAAAGCCTTCAACAAGTTTCCTTATCAATGCATCAAGGGCGGTTGGCACGGCGATAGAATTATCCGGACCTTTTTCGAGTTTTCTTGCGGCCGGCACAATGGCGGCGGCTCGCCGGCGAACGGTACACGTGAATACTAAATTTTAAAAGTAAGCCCGGACGGCGCAGCGCGAAATTTATGACCGCAGCGACTACAAGTTTACAATTACACGGAAGAACGGGGGTAAGCGGGGGAGGGGGACTCCGGGAATTCGCATCTTAATCCCCTTTTTATCTCCGCGCGACCGCCATCGCCGTCGACCCGCTCCCTACGCTGCTTCTCCTACAATTTTTGGCTCCGGTATCCGCGACCCTCGGGGGCAAAAGATCTGGCCACCCCCGCACCACAAAGATATACGCAGATACGGAAACGATCCCCACGATCGTAGATACGAAAATCAGGTCCCCGGATTACGGGAAGATACATTTTCGCCGCTACGTAGACTTATCGATCGGTCTCGGGTCTCTGGGTTATTGGGAAACCGTGTTTCGTGTTCCGATGGAGGGTTTTAGGAAGCATTAGGTTATCGATAAACCGATAAATAATGCAGCAACTGCATATGCGATGTATGCATCTCGGGTTGGCGAGGAGCAACGTTTTTCATAAAGGAGGTTCGAGTCCTTCCTTGCACTTTCAATAATTCCCGACATTCCATCATTCTAGAACTGAGATGTGTCCCTATCGTCCAGTACTTGATTTTTATTAGCGACATTCAATATGTTCCTTTTAATAAGCGAACTCTTTTTAATTCAGTTTAATATAAATCCTAGTTAACTCAAATATCAATTTAGAAATAATTAATTATGCATCTTAAAATAAAGCGTGATTATACGTGGAACAAATAGGTACTTCTCATTATTAACATCTCTTATTTAACTAAGCTTTTTACTAAACGCCGGAAGCTAATGGCAACGTTAAAAAAAGAAACTAAACCATGTACACGATACGTAAACGTCTGACGTTACTCAATTTCCCGGTTCAAGGAGCGCGGGTGTATTTACGTATTAATATAAATAAGTAGGTATCTAATAGGAAATCTAATTCCGAGGAGCACGATAAGACCGCAGGCAACTTCGGAAGCTCGCTATACCATCTACCGATTCCAGACTGTTTCCATCATACTCGAAATTCCAAGTTTATACGTGTCGTCGTTCGGTAACATCTGCGCGGACGCACGTGGTCGTCCAAATTTACTCGCCTAGCACCCTACGAATTACACCATTCTACAACGCGCCAGATAACCTTATTACAATTGAAATTAGTACCGCTCCTAAGCGTGTTCACTCGGCACCGGGAGTTAGCTTTAAATTATTAACAAGGCCGACCTATACAACATACGTAAAATAATTAACGATGGCAGACTTCCAAATCGCCGTGCGTTCTACGTTTAAACTGCTATCTCTAATATTCTATGATTTTAATTTATCAAATTTCTATTAACACGATAAATGGAAATACGATTTAAAAAAACTCGAAAATCCATTTATTGGAGGCCACGCACCAATAAACATAAATATTTAAACAATTTAATGGAGAAAAGCGAGGAAAAAAGTTTATTATAAAGCAGGAGGATCAGAAATTCAGTGAACGCACAAAGGATTAATTAAGCGTGAAAAGGAATAATTGATGGACGTTTCTGTAAGGGATTTTCAACGTTAAATTCTCTCGCCGCTCTTCATCGACACGTTATTCAACGAACTCGGGAAAGGCGAAACTTGACCACGATATTAAAAAAGAAAAGGGGGAAAAGCGGTCCGTGAGGCAAGAGTGATAAAAGCGGGATTTAACGCGGAATGGAAAAGTTTAAGATGGTTTAATTATGTTTCGCGGTAGTCAAGCCGATTGGACTGGTGGGCTAAATCTGTCCGCCCTAAGGGGATTCTCGCGGAACCCCCTTCGGTACCGAGAGACTAATTGTCATCAAAGAAAAGCCGGGATCACGACATCTCAACGAAGATGACGATTCATTATGCTACGAATCTTTTTTTTTTCACTTTCAGAACCAACTGCGGTGAAACGACTTGCGCCAAACTTAAGTGCAACAAAATCATGGACCACATTTTTGTTCTTATTTTGATTCCCCCTGGTTGTATTTGACGGGAAAAAACTTCGTAATGAATAAACCTAGTAAAACGCATCCTCATCGTTTGAAAATAAAGGAATATTTCCGCGTAACTATATAAATCTGTTCTGCAAATGAAATGTAAATTCAATGAAAAATCTCCAACCTTTGTGGCGCAGTTACATAAGCATTAATTAAAATCCATGTATATTAAAGCTCGCTAAAATGTTTATACTTTTGGCTTCGCTACGTGGAAGCAAATCTACAATACCATGAATGGAATTACAAATACGCATATGTACATCCACCGTATTATCAAATTGCACGTGAAATTTCGAGTTCTCGATTATTTTTTAAACCCAAATGTATTCGCCTCTCGTAAAGACAGTGAGAGCTGAACTAACGTCCAAACTCGATTACGTACGCCGCGAGAGGGATGTTATTTTTTCGGGGTACCGCGCAGAGATAATATTCCTGATGCGGTAAAAGAGGTTGAAATCGGCCGATAAATCAAAACTCGGCCGAAAAACCCGGTATCGGTTTAATAAAGCGCCTCGGGACATTTTCCGTGTAGTGATTACACGCCAATGGGGTTATTCACGAGCTCCGTTTCCTTTTTTTCTGCCCATCCCCTGGTGCCCTGTTCGTTCGACAAACGGTGGAACGTGTACGGAGCCGCGATCGACGCGAAATTGGTCCGATGCCAGATCGAGCTTAAAGCTTTTCCACTGTCCGCTGCAAATAGTACGACGGAATATCGCGCCGCCGCCGCCGGATAGTTTGGTCAGATATATTTGAAAAATCGCCGACGCGATCCGTTTGAGAAAATATTTGCAGTTATTTCGCTCACGCCGGTAGATACACCACCGTGCAAGGGAAACCGCGTGCTTCTCGAGGAAGATCTCGGAAGAGTAATTTATTTTTAGGCTCAGAAAGCTTCCCGCGTCAACCTTACTAGCGCGCGATCTCGTGTAGATAAAACAAGGGAAAACATAGAATTTAATGAATAAAAATTCTTCAAAGGGTTCCCAGGGCATAGACCCTCCTCGAGGGATCGTATATTTCTCGTTTGGATACGAAACCCGTATGTTTTGGTCCCGGTCGAGCTATGAATTTTCGGAATCGATTTCCACGAAATTGAAACCATGTGAAAATTCGTTTCACGGTTTGTGTGTATGTTAAAGGTTATTCTTTCCACGAAGTTTGGGTTAATATCGTAAAATCTAACAATCGATCGGGCTAGAGAGAGTAGAGATATTCGGGTGGAATAATGGATTGTTTATCGATGGAAGGAAAGACGTGCTCTCATTAGAGAAATAACATGTTTTCGTTTTAAATGCGGATCTGTGGTACGGTGCCTTGTAATTTATTAGCGCAGATCACGTAGCTCTGGCATCGGGGAAAAAACAAGCGAATTTACTAGGACTGGAACCGATCCAGATTTTCTCATAAATATTACGATTCCTTTGATCATATCGTGAACACGGAACGGAAAAATACTCTTACTGCCAAAGTTCGACGTCACTACAAAAAGTGAAAGCAAATCGCGAGACCAAAATTGTCACGTGGCAATGAGGTTTATCATTCCCAATGAAGAGGAAGCTACAGTCGGAAGTAAGGAGGAAGGTAGTGCAACGTACTAAAGAGGCCATTATACGGGGAGGACAATTGCTTTGTAGAACCAGGTGCTTTCAAAATACGCAAGGATCCCTCCGTTTCCAGAAGTAGAGCAATACATTTCTTCTTTGCGGGATGACAGAGGCCTTTCAAGCAATCTTAACGATGTACGAAAAGTCGGGAGAAAAATATGCCTTTGTAACTCCTACGTTAGAAGTTCTCCTAACTTCGAAGTTGAACAACTTCTTATACGAAAATGTTGAAAATTGCCGTCAGTAAGAAATGCACGAACGATTTTTTGTGGTAAATAAAAATGATAGGCTGTGAAGGCAACATTTTAACATTAATCTTATAGACTCGTCATTCTCCCAACTGATGCGAGTCGCACATAGTCAAAGAAATACCGTCCAATAATAGCTTCTCCCAAATAAACATGGTCGATCGGTCAGCCATCGGAGCTGTAATCGAAATAACAGTGATACGAGACAATTTTCGTCGAGCCAAATCATATTTTTGCTCAATACCGTCCGCGCCGTTTCCTTCTCGCTTCGTTCACAATAACGGACAAGTAGGAAGTAAACGAGCAAAGAATAAAAGGAAAAAAGAAAGCCATAACTCTCGTCTCTCACGGTAACGAGACGAGAGACTTCGCCTCTTTGACTTCGAAACACGACGAAACAACTTTCGCACCGATCGCACTCCTGTTTCTTCTTCCATTTCTTTAATTTTAATCGGAACGACAGATCCAGACAGAGGGAATAGCCTAGTGTTGAAATGCGATTACCTTTTGTCCTGGAGTATAAAGAAGGAACTAAGAGAAGGAAGGCGATTACTTAGATAAATAAGAGCGATTTCTACTTTGGCGTCCGAAGTGTTTCAAACAATATTAAAGTAAAATATATCGAATAAAATGTTAATGTAATTCTTAACTCAAAGACACGATTATACAGAATTATAAAAGTAAATTTCGTGTACAAGCTCGATTGGACGAAGAGGAAAAAGCGGTTTTCTTAGTTTTGTTTCGTATCTGTCGTTCGCGTAAATGGACAAACGGAGCTGGGCCGGATGCAAATGTACGCGAGGAATCGTGCAGGGAATACTGGAGAAACCCAGAAGTCTTCTTCTCGCTTTGAACAGTCACGGATCCCTTTGAACACGTAGGGTGAGACGAGAACAAAAGCGGGGGAGTCGAGCTTATTCGGAAGGGAAATATTTGGATTGCAGCGCGTCTCCGGCGATGACGATAACCTTGAAACATCTACAAAAGCCGAAGTTTGTAACTTTCGTAGGAACGAAATTTTGCGAAATCTTTTAAATCGAGCTATACTCTATCGCAAGACACGATTTTCCATCCCCTTCGACTACTTACAATTAGATCCAACGATTTCAGTTTTGTAGTTGGAATTACAGCATTCGGAACTAAATGATGTGTCTGATTAACTTCATTCGTTTCTTAAACTTGTCCATTCGTAAATAACATAGAAATTATGATTGACTTGATTTAGCAATTATTAGCAGTTTACAGAGAGATCTTAGTTTCATGTAGGAGATGAGAATGTTTCAATTAAAAGCACAATAAATACGTAGAAAATGATCGCGATGATGAACTTTTCGTTAAATGAATATTCTTATATCAGTAAAACAATAACTAACATTAAAACATTCTTTGCAATATTTTAACTTCTGAATTACCAAAAGTCCGTCTCGCAAGTGTAAACTAATGGGATTTGCAATTCAACTGTGACACGTTTTCGAAGTTTGTCTACAAAGAAAAGTGAACTAAAATTTTTAAAAGTCCAGAAACCTAATAGCGTCCATTCGAACAACGTTAGATTCGATCGAGTGAATGCATCAGATGAAGAGCTTTTTTGCCCGAACCAAACTCAGAACGACGTGGCTAAGCGAAAAAAAATGACTAAAGTGCATCCGAGCCGAAGATAGCACCGCTTTCATCGTAACTTGATAAACGACGCACCCGCTTCTAACTTGATCTTCAAAACTAAAAGCAGAACGAACCACTCAACCGATGGTTGACAGAGACCGCACTACTTGAGAAACATCCGATTCCATTAGTAGCACATCCCGATTGAAACCGATACTATCCCTAACGAGCATTGCTTTCGCATTCTGATAATCATAGTTACCCGCCTATTTTACTTCAATCGATTCGACTGATTAACTTGTGACTGAATTAAAGTCGTTTCTTTTGGCGCGTTTTGCACCCACTTTAAGNCATTTGATCAATCGATTCGACTGATTAACTCGTGACTGAATTAAAGTCGTTTCTTTTGGCGCGTTTTGCACCCACTTTAAGATTACTACTAATGCTATACCTTTATTTACTCTTACTGTTTTATCAAATGCAATATCGATACGATAACGGGTCCCATATCAGCGAAAACTACTTATTTCTATTCACAACTTTTTAGCCTCAATTATATGGGAAAGCGATAAGCGAATTACCATAAACAACGGAACGGCAAATTAATTAAATATGTAGAACGAAAACAAACATACGACCGCAGTGAACTCGCAACGACAGAAGTCGTTCGTCTATATAATAAGGACTTTCCAAAAAAGTAAGAAGTGTAATAATCTACTAGTTTTATCAGTTCAATTTCACGACTAGCGTTAGCTAACTTAAATTCGCAACAACCTTAACACGCGGACATCCACTAATCTTTGCAACGTCTTCATAACTTGACACGATCATTTTACCTTCAATTAAAACAAAAGGGCTGTCTTTGCTGCGTGTGTCAATGACTCCAGTATATACATGTATAATAATTCAATTAAGAAGTAGTATGCACTCACCTCGTTTATCTGATCGGCCAGCAGTCACTTCATGATGATCCCTTCAGCGATGATGAACGACGGGCTTCGACGGATGATCCCCTTCGGCTGTCTGCAGTTCGTCCAGTGATACAGAGGCACAAACACTGTAAGCGTCGACGGCGGATACGATACGGACGACGCGGACGGAGTGAAGCGTCGCGGGAAACCTGAATAGTACGTAAACATACGGCTTGACGTCCGCGCGTGCACTGACTTCTGTTCGGTCGCACCAGGCCGCCGCAGTCCGTCCACCTTGAACGGAGCGTAGACTCGTCGCGGGTTGCCATGACGATGGGTCAACAGCACGCGCTGCGCGCGCAACGAAGATAGTTCGACTGTGCAAGATACGTTCGCGACAAGGACCGAACGTGCATCCCGATATCTCGCGCTTTTTCTCGCTCGTCTGAGTGTTATTACGTGTTAATATTAATACAACACCGAAAATTGTCACACGCACCCGTAGAAACTTAATATCCGCTCGCGCAATGAACAAAGCCACCAAAGTTAATCGGCGGTTCGGGATAATTCACACTACATCTTATCGTTTCTCTGATAAAATAGACAAATCATAACTGGCGTAATTCAATAATGGAAATATCCGACTAAATCAAATTTAATAAGGTAAAATACATACATACAATAAAACTGAAGACTCTTGATCCACTTCGGCAGTATGTAATCATTTCACCACATTATGACATTGATTTTGCAGGTATCCGACAAGTGAACAGCTTTTTCGTCAGAGAACAATATTAGGAATGAACAAAGCTACGCAGATGATTTCGAGCAATATGACCGTATAAATATACGAAACGCTTATCCGATGAGAGTGCTTACGTCGAACTGCGGACACGGAGGAATGGCGGGATCGGCACGCGGTCTGAAGTGAAACGCGATACGTATCTCGAACGCGACTCGACTTAATATGCAACATGTAAACAACAAGTAGCCCGACCTACAACCAGATCGGACAACGTGTAGAACTCTGAGCTGCATCTGCGAACACTGTTTTAATGCAAAAAAAACAAGATGATGCCGCGTTTGTTTTCATCTCGAGAGTGAGTTTACATTTCGGGCTCCATTAACCATTTCTTCGACGTTCGTTCAAAGATTTCTTTAATGACTTCTCGTTATCATTACGTGCGTGTTTGGAAAGATAATAACGGTCGTGGGTGAAAAGAAATGTTGATCCGAGCAGCTGATGTTGCAGGAACGGTTTTCATGGAGATAGTACGTATTCATTATGGCGAATACGACAGGTTTTCTGCGATCAGCGTGTTCCAGCGACGACGTCTCCCTAATCTTCCATATTCGCAGACGCCGGCAGATTCGCGAGCAACGCAAACACACGGCCGAATAAATTACAAGGTAAGAGTTCGCACGTTAGAAATTTAATCTTAGCACGACTGAAACTCGTCGCGCGGCGGCTAAGGAATGGCTTGCTTTTCGTCCATATCTTGCCTCTTCCGTTTTTTAATTGGATTTTTAATTCAATGCGTTTTCACGGCTTGGCCATCGTTTTTAGTTAACCTTCTGTGAAAAGCTTTTTAGCAGTTTAAACATTCTAAACCTTTGTGAGCACAACATTATTAACGTGATTACAAGTAGAAAAATATTGTGCATCGGTGAATTACAATGTACAGGCCATTTTGTGTCCCGTAATTAACCGATGATGAAGTAACATCACTCGCGGAAGCATTTATATTTATTATCCCCTTGAGGGTGGTTAAGCTCCCATGCAAATTGTGCTGTGTCTGCTCTTCATATTGACCGCTTCTCGTCGGAAATTAACATTTCTACGAAGNTTGACATTTGTATAAAAGAAAAAAGGGAATTCAATTATGATACCAATCCTTGTTGGGACTTGGCCAAAANGGAAAGATAATAACGGTCGTGGGTGAAAAGAAATGTTGATCCGAGCAGCTGATGTTGCAGGAACGGTTTTCATGGAGATAGTACGTATTCATTATGGCGAATACGACAGGTTTTCTGCGATCAGCGTGTTCCAGCGACGACGTCTCCCTAATCTTCCATATTCGCAGACGCCGGCAGATTCGCGAGCAACGCAAACACACGGCCGAATAAATTACAAGGTAAGAGTTCGCACGTTAGAAATTTAATCTTAGCACGACTGAAACTCGTCGCGCGGCGGCTAAGGAATGGCTTGCTTTTCGTCCATATCTTGCCTCTTCCGTTTTTTAATTGGATTTTTAATTCAATGCGTTTTCACGGCTTGGCCATCGTTTTTAGTTAACCTTCTGTGAAAAGCTTTTTAGCAGTTTAAACATTCTAAACCTTTGTGAGCACAACATTATTAACGTGATTACAAGTAGAAAAATATTGTGCATCGGTGAATTACAATGTACAGGCCATTTTGTGTCCCGTAATTAACCGATGATGAAGTAACATCACTCGCGGAAGCATTTATATTTATTATCCCCTTGAGGGTGGTTAAGCTCCCATGCAAATTGTGCTGTGTCTGCTCTTCATATTGACCGCTTCTCGTCGGAAATTAACATTTCTACGAAGCAAGCGATACCTTCTAGACGTACGCGAGTAAAATGTATTGAATTAATTATGCATTGAATCGTATTTATGCGTACTTATGGATGCGCCCCGTAATTAACTGCGGGTCAGTATGTGAATTTATAGCTCACTGAAAGTTAAATTGCTCATTGGTGTACTAATTAATTATAAGATCTGGATGGTATCACAGAACCGCAGCAGTTGATTTTTATTAATTATTTGCTCGCCCCAAATTTTAACCTACATTATACATTTCCTATATTTTTGGTAACAAGGTAAGTATAATGCGTATTAACTTTAATGTTAATTAACAACACGTATGTACACGTACGAGCTTTGGCGTTTGTTAAAGCCGAAAGTGCATTAACGGTAATGCGTATAATCGTGCACGGTGACCAACGCGTCGCGTCCCTCGGAATAGCTGCGACAATATTTGAAACTCGCGCCTCTTTCATTATTATTTCCACAGTGAATTACAAATTTTGTCGCCGAAAATCATTAACAATGACTTGACGCGCCATAAATTCTTCCTAACGCTAAATCACTTCTTCCCCATTAACGTTGAATTCGCAATTCATTTTAATCCCTTGCCTCGGCGGCCGTAGAGAATAAAAAGAAAACCGATTTTTCTCGTAAAATACTCGGTAGCCTGAAATTAAGTACGTCACGGGCGCAAGTATTGTATATAATCGAATGAGAGGTGGACAATAAATGGGGAAGTGCGCAAAAAGGGTATTTTTTACGAACCTGTCGAAAAAATGCACTTGACCCGCGGCGCATCATGACGACACAACGGAATGAAAAGTGGCTGAAATATTTTACTGATTTTCACGCATAGTCCGCTTGCATTGCAGCGTTACTATTTTTCGTTTATTCGGAACAAAAATGTTCCACTGGTCACACAGTGGCTAAAAAAATATTGGCATACCGCTAGACGTACGCACGAAGGTGAACGATTCTAAAAATCCAAATTACTCTGGCGTTGGTCATCAGTCGATGTTAATGTTCTAATAAAATGAAAATTATTTTTAATCGCGAACTCGCACAATNAGGATTCTAAAAATCCAAAATACTCTGGCATTGGTCATCAGTCGATGTTAATGTTCTAATAAAATGAAAATTATTTTTAATCGCGAACTCGCACAATCCGTCTCGGGTTAGGTTATATTCGTCCTATTTTAATGATCGAACCTATGAGGAATTATATGCGAACACGTATCACTGAACATTTAATTGCATCTTTGAAACGCGGCAACTGATTTGGACGTTCGTTCCGGAAAAATATGAAGGACAAAAATTCTAAAAAAAAGGAACGACGAAGAGGCGACGAGGTTGGATCACGGTGGATTGANCGCGAACACGTATCACTGAACGTCTAATTGCATCTTTGAAACGTGGCAACTGATTTGGACGTTCGTTCCGGAAAAATATGAAGGACAAAAATTCTAAAAAAAAAGGAACGACGAAGAGGCGACGAGGTTGGATCACGGTGGATTGAAGATGGGAAGAAATAAAAAGGATGACGGTGAGAGCTCATAGGTAGCCGACGCGTGGGAAATTTACATTTTTAAATTGCATTTATTGCGATCCGACTAGAACGGGAATGAAGTAGTTTGAGTGCGCTTACCGTGAATTAAAGCTGACTGATTCATCGATGGCTCGCCGCTCTTTTGAATAAACCACGCTTTATACGGCCGAGCTTTGCATCCGGATTTACCTGTAATCCGTATAATTGATTATTTCCATGGTATTTTCGTAACGAGGTCCCCAGTGTATGCCCGGTTATAGTATACCGGCATAAAAAACGAAGGAAAGTATCCTCCTACATTGGTTTTGCGAGTGCCACGCGCGTTATTGATCCGGATTTTTTAATTTTTGAACACAGTAGTGATTTAATATTTCAGACATCGTCCCTCCGGTTCGTAATCCTTGTTAATTATACGATGAAAACATACAGCTTTAGACGTTCTGCAACTCGTAAATCCAACCGTGCAATTCACCAATTATTTAATTAAGAACCCACTGTGCGCCCACTTGTTTCATCTCCGTATTTAATTTCGCGTGGAACATTAACCGACCCGGGAGTGTTCAATCCCTTGTTTACCACGGTGCGCTGCTAATGGTATCGCGATAATTAATTTCGCGGTAGAATTGTATAACTTACGCGAAGCGAGCAGGTGGTAAGAAAGTAACAAGCATGGAAATAAGAGAATCGCCCGTGAATACTTTTTTCATTTCTCTTTCTTCCTCTTCTTTATTCTTTCCTCGTTGCCCTCCACCCCGGGCATTATACACTTTACTACCGCGCGAAAACTCTCTCGCGACCCGAGGAAATCTTTCGGGAACACACCCGGTAGCTATGAAGAATAAAGCGAAGCGGAATTCGTGGCTAGGTTATACGCGGTGGTGGTAGAAATTAATAAGAGGAACGATGTAAACACGTGCCACTGTAATACCCGAGAGAGACGCGTGTAATTAATTCGAGACTCTTCTCCTGAGTTGCTCCGGGTTATCAAATGAAGGATCACGATGTACGATTCGTTCGACGTTGCGTTATGACGTCAAAATTAATGAAAATTTGCGAGTTTCGCTACTGGGTTTGACATAATTTGTTATTTATCAAGTATGAAACGTGGATGAAACGATGGTAGTATAAACAGTATCTAACAACTTATTTTAATGAAATTCATCTCTGCAGATTTAGAATATGTAAATTAATAATACCTGCATATTATAGTGTAAGAATGTAGATGAAGCATATTTATCTGAATTCTACTCTTTAATAGACAGTGTTACGAGTAAAGGATCGCCATAAATCGTCGCAATATATTAATAAATTTCGGCGTATGACGTTCTTTTCTATTTTTTTCCTTTTTTAACGTGGAATGCTCATACATATATTTTTCCACGCGTGTATCAATGTGATATACGAGGGAACGAGGGCTTATAAATCCAGTTAAATCAGGAGAGAACGTATCACCAGCTATGGAAACACATATTTGCGCGTAACAGAAGCTCTTTCGAAGCAGGTGGGGGAATTTATCGAAATACGAGCCTAACAAAAGTAACAGAAAACCCATTCAAAGTCAGCTTTTATGTAGCAGGTGCCGCACTCGTCGTTTGCATGCTGCGTCTATACTACCGATGCGAAATTCAACTATTCTGACGAGAGAATGAAATAAATGTTTATTATAGATTACGCGTAGCTACTAATAAAAGTTAAGTGAAATGAAAGAAGATGTTAAGTATAATGTCTCTTCCATACTTAATTCACTTTCTGCTTTATTAATTTTAATGTTGAACTATCTGATCACTGACTAACTCGACTTTAATCAACTATAACAAAACAATTGGCAATCTTCTTTTATCAGTTTTGTCGATTCTGTTCCCACTTCCACGATTCTCGAACTATTCTTGGTTACGGTCCATCCGGTTGCTTTAATCGTGTAGTCGTCGCAACAGTGAACCGGGTATCGATCGATAGGAACGAGGAACGGAAGGAAGAGGGCCGGGGAGGGGGTCGAAAAAGCGACGATCCATCAAGCGGATCGCATTTTCGCGCGGCGACGGCGGCGGCCCGGCCGGGATCGTTTTTACGAAATTGCGTCGCATTCGTCGCCGATCGATTCACGGGGCGGAAAAGAAACGGAAGAGAACGAGGGGCGGTAGTAACTGTTCCGCGAACGACGACGGCGACGCGACGCGTAAATTATGATTCACCCGGCGAACGTGACGCGATGTACCACGGAAGGAGTTCGTTGGTTGAGAGTTGATGAAAGAGAAATCTGGCGTCAAGGGACGAACACGGCAAGTCGCGTCTCGTTAATGACGTCAACACAGACGAGGGGCGAATGAATGAAAGCTCGATTCGACTTGTGCGGAAGAAGACGCACTTCCCACGTCTTCCTCCGCGCGGATTCACGTCAACTGTCGATAGTCACGAGCTCGCGAAATTGCATGAACTCGATTTCTGGAAAATCCTCTAGCTTGCCTGTCGCGGTTCCTGGCAATTTTCAAATTTTTGTGTTACGCCACGGCACGACGTGACGTAAAACCAAACGGATGTACGGGATTGGTTGAGATTAAGGGACGTCTTGTTAGACGAGAAATAGTATTATACAAGTCGAGTCACTAAATGAAAGTCTCAATATCAGAATGTATTATTCTTCCTGTAACTCTGTTGTACATAGAAATAATAATATTCTTTCTTACGTCTCCGGTAAATACTGTTTCACACAATATCCGGCATGCTTATCCTCAATAATCTACAGTATTAAGTCACCGCGCGACAGGGAGAACTTCGAAAGCCTCTTTACATCGCGGCGGATTTATCCCGAAGAAAATTTCCGGCGCATCGGAAGGTCGCAAGACAAATCGCGGCCGAAAACATTTGCATGGGTTGTCTCGCATCGGGAAATCAGCTCCTCCGAAAATCGGACAGATGCCACGCGGTTTATCGGAAAATTGTATTTTGCCGTCGTTTCTGACGCAACCGCGCGTAATGCGTCCATTGCAAAATTTTGTTTACAACTTTAATGTCGTGCTTGGTCATTTTCGCGTATATGGATACGTACCCGCAGCCGCGGTGCATCGCGGATAATCGCATCCCCAATGTAAACGTGAATTCGCGTCAGCGTCACGTCGAGTATCAATCAATTTCGTGTTTACTGGCGCATGATCTCGTTCCTTTCGCGGCTGGATTATTGCGTAATTTTATTTCTGCCCGTACGGGTCGGGATCGAATCGTTAAAATTAATGGCGCGCTAGTTTTAAAACGAGGGGTATCGCATTGTCCGTATCGTCAATCGTGCACACGTGTACGTACGCTCACGCGGAAATTGGACGATCCAAATTTTTTTCTGCTCCCCGTAGTTTCAATTCGTATCAGGTATCCATTTTTAAAAACTGTTAATTGTCGAGTTCGTTTAGTGAATGGAACGCGAAACGGCGAAGGTGGACGGGATCTGTTTCGATGAGCATCTGATAGATAAAATGATGAAATATGTGCGGAAGCTTGTGAAATAGCTTAACGATGGTCGCGGGTTTCGCGTCATTGAAAATTCAACGAGAAATCGGGGACAACTTTTTCGATCCATTTTCCTTATCGTTCCGCGGGAATCAAGATTTATGGGTCTGTACTGGGTAACCGGCTGGGTTACGTGTAATACATTAGCCGAGATCGATATTGTCTTCGAAATGGAGGTCGATCCCGGTATTGAAATCAGCTACAAGTCTCCATTCATCATCCTTATTTTATAGAAAGATTTATGCGTAACTTTATTTGCTATATAAGTGTATTAAAATCGCCGCAAACTTATCTCCCGTTTAAAGTTTCGTCATCGGCCTGATATCTTAAGATTTACGTAGTTTTTTAGTACCGGTCGTTTTTGTTCTGAAAGTGTAGGTGTACGAAAGAAGCGGATAGATGAGAGACGAGGGGTGTAACACAATGAGACGCGTCGACGTCGATCCGGGGNCATAAGTGTATTAAAATCGCCGCAAACTTATCTCCCGTTTAAAGTTTCGTCATCGGCCTGATATCTAAAGATTTACGTAGTTTTTTAGTACCGGTCGTTTTTGTTCTGAAAGTGTAGGTGTACGAAAGAAGCGGATAGGTGAGAGACGAGGGGTGTAACACAATGAGACGCGTCGACGTCGATCCGGGGATGGTGCAAGAATGGTGCCGGCGGCGCGCAGGTCGCTATTTAATCACGCGCACATTATGCAAGATTAGACGCGTCTCGAAAATTAATATCCGACGCGAGGCGCCGCGCCGCCCCCAGTTAATGCCCGGTGATACCCGTATCTCGTGTAAACAGCCACGAAGAACTCGCGGCATCTCCGAGCTGAACGCTCGCCTCTGCATTCGGTTGTTGCGCGTACCAGTATTTGCGATTCCTCGAGTTTCACAGACGCGACGCGACGGAGAGAAATGAATTCCAACACGGCAGCGCTCGATTCCGACTACAAGTTGACGATTTCTCGCAAAGTCACTTGTTTCAATGATGGCTACGGCTTCCAGACGTGTTGCACTTCAGAAAATCGTTTCGGGAGGGTTGTCAAGCTAAATGGAAAGATTAATCGAGCGGGAAAGGGGCAACGAAGTAGGACATGTTTGTTCTGTACTAAATTGCGTGCGAAACCGATTTGTTATAGTAATTGAATAATCGTTTGAAATGCGTTCGTTTAGATGCATGCAGAATAATAAACGACTACTGATGCATGGTCAGTATTAAATAACTTACTTTATTTATTCACTTATCGAACTCGAAATTACGATCGACTTGGCAAATGGATAATGATCCTCACGACTTTCTGTAAAATAATTCGTTATTAACTTCGTGGAGATATTAATCGGAAAGTTCTCGCGCAAAAAGGAAAGATATCTCGTTTAAAGCTCAAGAAAAGATATCTTGTATTGAATTTGCAAGAATTTCTTAATGAAACTACCAGTAATCCGCAGGACTTCGAGATCTGTAATTCTCGCATTTCAACTTTTCTTTGAGTTTATCCGTTTCATCCAGTTAGCCATTTATTACAGTAACGTACGAAGCTTTGTGACTTAATGTAGCGAAAAAAATGTGCGCAAACTTGCTTATCTCATCTTTAATATAGCAGCGGCATCCTAGCTTTAATGATTCTCATTCATCTCTCGCATCGTTACACGATTTTTATGATCATTCACGATCGCATTACAGTTATTAAGAATTTCCAAGTAAATCTGTCTGTTATTTAAGAAATTTCATTTCTGCGTTCATTGAAGCTTAATTTGAACGAATGTTCAATCAATAAGTCATAGTCGGTCGAGATTAGAAACTGCGGTCTCGAATATTGCTAATCGATGATGAACAAGCGTGATTATTCGCGGTTTATGATTGACACTAATGCATATACAAACTAGCATGCATCGAAGGATAAAGCAGGTGTGTAACGCGAGACGAAGGGGGTACAACTGAAAACTTACCTTTATGTATGGCAAGCCACTCTGTCATGTAAAACGAAACTGTATTGACATACAAGTCTTGCAGTCTGTGCATATGTTTACGTGTACGATATACAGGATGACCACTCGTATCGTGTTGCAATTCATTCTATAATAATACACCTTTGCGCAGTTAATTAAATGAGAAATTGAAAAGACAAGTACATTTTCTTCTCTAATTACGTTTTTGTCTAGTTTATTTTATACACAGATTGCTTAGGCATGAAAAATGAAGTTATGTCTCCGAGAATAATTAATCGCGATCCTCCTTGTTCGGGCATAACGTGCTTGAAGAGGAAAATTAAGTATAAATGGTGGTCGAGGAACCAACCATGGTTAAAAAATCACGAGGCAAGGAAAACGCGTTGATTCTATTCTTATAGCCCCATTCCACGGACATTATCTCGTTATTTATCTATCCCCACCGGACGATTTCCCATCCGCGAGGCGCGGGGAAGGTGAACGCACGGCAGCCAGTAAGATGAGAAATTGTGCAATTTAATAAAGCGGCCGGTCCTTCTCGAGGAAATAATTGCTGGAACGAGGACGCGTCGTCCCCGTTCTTCGTTGGTAATTATTATTTTCTCCTTCCACCTGTGCCCGTTCTCTTTTCAATTCCGTTCGACGGCGGCGCGGCATCACGCTCCGTCGGCCTTATCCGTGATTTTTCGACGAAAGAGGAGAATCGATTTCCTCTATTAGAAATCATTTAAGTAGAGTAAAAAGAAAAACCGAGGAGGAAATGCGAACGCGGTTCCCGTTTCCCCTCTTGTTCGTCCATCGTACCGTACGACGAAACTACCAATTTCACGCGTTCCACTGCCGTGGTGCTTAGGTACCGGAGTTTTGACGAGAAAACAACTCCGAAACGATCCACCGACGAATGCGAATGGCTGGCTCTGATTTTCCTCGACAGCGTCTGGTAATGCTAACCACGGCGGCGGTGGGCTTCTACGTGTTGCGTTAAGCGCTCCGTGTTTTAACGCTTGGTTCCGGTGCTCGGTTTCAATTTATGTGCTCTACGTGATCTCGTCGAACTTTCTTCAATTTTTACTACCCTTTTAACTGCCCTATATTACTCCATTGTGATTTAATATATTATGTAGGAAGATTTTTACTGCTCTCCGCGAGCCATAACAATAAAATGTATTATTTAAACGTATTACCACATTTCTGCATTTCATTATTATAGCTCGCAACATGAAATCGTGAAATAGAATATCTATAAACGAGTACAATGGAGTGCATTCACAATAAAACGTATTATCTGCATTTTTAATTTTCCTGGCTTCGACGAGAATGCGATATTGCTGGACAAAAATTTTCCACAGTATTAATTTCTATCTGTGATTGTTATTAGTCAGCTCTTGTTACGCCCAGACTACATTCCCTTCTGATACGATCATTTTAATATATTTATTGAAAATTTTATACGAGATCAAAGTATGCAATTATAACGAAGTTTTTTTTTGCAATCTTTAAACCATTGCATAAAAAAGAATGACTTTACGTCTCTGTAGATGAAAAAGTGTTATTTCCAAAAACCCGTTCGATGTATTGTCGGGTGCACGAACTGTCCTCATCGAAGATGAGAAATATTTTTGCGGGTGTTGTGTGCGGTACAAGGGAACGCGATTTACTAGTAGAAAATAGAGACGTGAGCTGGAGCGAAAAGCTTTTAATCCTTCGTAAAGTCGGCAAATATGTGACTAACCCGGTGCTCGGGGGTGTACGTGGCTTGGAATCAGCTTTCATCCACGGGTGTAATCGTTTCCCCTTCGCTTCCCGTGGTCATTCTGCCAGCATTCCTCCCGTGCACGACCAAAATCATGGCCCTCTCATCCTAATTCGTGTGTCTTTCCCTCCGCTCCCCTGCGTCTGCTGGTTCCCTTCGCTTTGAGGGAACGAGCTGCAAATGAACTTCAGAAGCGTCTTCGTCCTTGAAGCGAAACTCCGTAAAGGAAACCAGTATGCAAATAGTTAGTGAACGTAAGAGAAACCTACTGAAAATATCACTCGAAGACTTTCAAAAGAGAAATCGCGCAACGATAAAGGTAACTCGAAAGCATCGCGAGTACGCGCGCAGTTACATTACCGGCAGATAAGTACAATTAATGAGCAATGAGCGAATCCTCTCGATGATCGCCGGCTAATGGATGTAACATTATCTTCCTCTAAAGAGTTTGGAATAATGGATGTTGCGATGAAGGAAATGAATGAACGGAAACATCCCTTTGCAATATTCTTATCTACTGAATGCATTTAGTTTCTACTTTGCTCAGATGGTATATACATAACGCTTAAACAGATACCGTCGAGCCATTACCATGTATTTGCAGTTTCTTCAAAACTAGTCGAAGTTATAAAAAATACTTGAACAAGATTCATAATAATATGAGTAATGAAAAGTCACGAGGGGAACTATCTAATATTATTATAATACCTGCAGTTCGGGAATTTCCCCGAATATTAATCGCCATTAAAATCGAACAATCGAGGAATTCGACAAAGACGCGAGCGGAAATTAATTGGTGGCTCGTTTCAACGGAGTTCGTTCGATTCATCCGTCCGCACCGTGCTACGCCGGTTTTTTCCTCCCGTTAAGCTCGTGACTGGACGGAATGGAAGGGAGTCCGAATTTAAATTGCCGTCGAACCTAATGAACCGAATTCTCGCGACTGAATTCGCTCATTGATAATTAGATCGACGACGATACGCGTTCAGTTCGAGTTCATTCGGCGCGCCTCGCCTTTCATTTTCGTACGCCATAACTTCCAATTTCCCGATAATATCGTACCGTTCACCGGATGCGCGAGAGCTAAAACCGATGGGGCGGGCGCGGTGGGTACTCTTTTACCGCTTCCGAGATTAATATTTGTCAGGTGAACTACGAGTAACCGGATAACAATGCAAAATGAGGTGGGAGCTGTATAGCTAGACGCGAAGATTTTATTACTCCGCGGAACAATGTCCGTTTCGCGCAGAGATCTGCTAAAAAGGAAACAATAGGAAAGCGTACTCCCCCGGTCTCTTATGATACGCAAAGTTCATCGGATGAAGGAATTCTGTTTTCACGAAATTATTTTGCTATTCATTCGCACTCCGCCGTTTAAAGTGCACTTCAGGTTCGTGT
Organism: Ceratina japonica; assembly: GCA_019453355.1. Lineage (NCBI taxonomy): Eukaryota > Metazoa > Arthropoda > Insecta > Hymenoptera > Apidae > Ceratina > Ceratina japonica. The sequence goes on along the minus strand of SMSR01015877.1, from coordinate 411,365 downwards.
GGTAACGACGTCTCGTATAGAGAGCCAAGCGAATGTGTATTCATTAAAATTATTACTCGAAAATTCGTATCTTATACATACAACTATATAGCTCGACTTTTCGAGAAGTTATTATACGAAAACCCGATTTAATATCTGAGCGGAAGCTAGTCGGATTCGACAGAGCCCGCTTTCCGTTTAAATACCAGCTATTTACATACATCCAGAGTCGTTAGCTCGGAGTTTCTTTCGCTGGATAAGCGAAAACTTTCGTAGCTATCTTACTCCGTCATATCGCTGAAACCCGTATCTACAGAAGAATGCAATAGAAAAGTTTGTTACGCGTATTTTATCGGAACACGAAGACATGTGTGTTGCTTCTAAAATCAAATAAATTTCCCAGTGAAATTCCGAAATAGAATCGAAGCTAACGAACAATCGTTGTCGAATCAATGAAACCAGATGTCGCGTACGATTTATTAGAAAAATGATTTTATTGGTATCGTCAATCTCTAACGAATAAATTCTCTCGCCGACCGACAAACATTTTCCGAGCCTTCGCTGACGTGTTCGAAACGAGCAGCGTAACAGATACGAATACGAAGACAAGATTTATCCCGGATTTTCGTGCAGATTACACGAACGTCCGGGTTATTTTGAAGATTAACATTCCAATTGTCGGATCGCTTGTGCAAAATCGCCGAGTGAATCAGGGGGCCGTGTATTCTCGTCGAATTTATTAATTGATTTATTTTCAATCCGCCTCTGCGATGCGTTTTATGCTCTACAGACTTTTTTTTGTGCACGCATATGTGCAGGATGTGCACGGCGTCTATTTTATTTCATCCGCATCGTATAAAACGATGCGATATTTTTGCCCGATACCTTTCAATCGGCTCGTTTTCGAGGGTTGATATTCGCGCGCTGACGAAATCGTGGATTATGCCGTAACGCAATGCAAGAATAAAGGGAGCGAGTTAGATAACGAGATAGAGGGTCAGCCGGGAAAAAAATCAGCGGGAAACAACGCGAACGAAAAAGGAGCATATAAAAACGGAACGAGAGAAAGGAGGGAACAAGGGTCGCTGGCAGAAGAAAGAAAAAAATAGTGAGATACATCGCGAGCAAGTAGGAAGCGGACAGAAAGGTGGAAAAATAGAGGAAGAAGGGTTGCAAGGAATCCTGGGCAAAACCAGAGGGAAATTTCAAAGAAACCAGCCAGGAGAAACGGATGAAAAATGCGGGGGTGGGGGAAAGATGCGCTGTTGTAAAAAAAAAAGTGGTAAAAAACGAAACAAACGCGGAGAGCCGAGTTTTTAAAAAACACCAAAAAATAGTACGGGAGAATGAGGGAGGGAGAGAACGCGGGGAATGAAAAGGAGAGGAGAAACGCACTCTGTGCAGAGGGACGCTGCATGATTCAATTTGATACGAGCCTCTGCCCTTCTGTCCGTCTAGATCGGTTGTCGATTTTCGGTCGGCTGATCGAACGCGGGAATCGAAAATCGCCTTGGAAAAAGGGTTGGAAAAAGCCAGCGAGTTTCAGATTCGTTGTCGAGTATCAGATTCTCTACGCTCTCGGGTCAATTCGTCGAGTGGCGTGCCGTTATGTCCATTTCACGGGAAACACGTTGTTTTCCGCGTACGCGCGCGATGGAAAATTGAACGATCGCCGTGATCTCTGTGCGTTCGTAGGCGGATACGTTTCCGTCGAACATTAATGTTTCGAGTGTCGCACGCTTCGTGTTCGCCCTTTCTGCTTACGTTTCGAGAGGAAGCTGCTCCATTTTTAATCATAGTAAATCAACGGCTAAAGTACGTCAACGACAAAAAAATGGACTGATCAAGTCTATTTCAGGTGAATTTGTAAAATGTATTATGAACTGGGGTACGTGATCGAAGTTTGACATTTGTATAAAAGAAAAAGGGAATTCAATTATGATACCAATCCTTGTTGGGACTTGGCCAAAACAGGAAAGGACAGTTTAATTGAAACTGGGAAGATGGTTAGCTACGAAAAAAAGCTTTGAGCTTATCAATTCTGATTACTGTCCCCAAATCTGTGTCCTCGAATCTACTACTCAGGGAATCTTAACAGACTTCTCGTACCAGAAGTTTCTTGGCGTCTCTTCCAAGTGACGTCCAATTAGCTTGTTTTTCGTAGAAAAGAAATAATGGCTCACGATACGAGCGTACGGCTTCCATGGAAAATTATGACGTTTGTTCCTAAATAGAGAATAGAAAGAAAGGAAGGTCGGTTTCCCGAGCATCCTTTTGTGAACGTCTATTGTGGCTTCCTGAAAACGTCTGACCGTTTGTCTACCGCCTGACGCTTACCTCGAGACGTTGATCAGTTTCCGGCCTGTCCCTCTCTATCGCCCTCGCTGATAATCGAGTACAACGAAGTTCCGGACGGCCAAAAGTCAACAAACTCCATGGAAAATGGTTCCTCTCGATCGAGTGGACGTCGGTCGACGCTTGCATTATCTACAGCGAAACTTTCTTATGGCTCGTTTCTTTTGTCGACAATTTGCTACCTTGTCGAAGTCTTTCTTTAAAACTAATTCCGAGATTTTGGCGAGTGAAAACCACGATTTGTTCGCGAATAAGAAACGCTTAATAGCTTTCAGTTTGGTAATGAAGAATGAATGATTAATACTAGGAATCAAGTGTCGATAATTTACAGGAAGCTTTTATCATTAATAATATTTTACAGAGAGACTGTTCACGTAACCAGCAGTTACATATTGTATAAACAAGATTCAATCGTTACAAGAATGATTGCGGAATTCGTTTAGTTTCAATCAAAGTCCACAGAGAATTATTTTAATTGTCATTAACCTGAATTAAAGATAGCCGTTTATTTACGTTCGCGGTAATACCGCGCACAATAAATTTCAAATAATTAATAAGCGGGCAGCAATATGAAGCCATAATTGTAATCAATGTTTAAATAGAACACGTGCTAACGTCGTGAAGTTACGTAACGATCATAGAGCATGACGAAATTTACGTTCACATATTAGGCTGGGATCACATGAGCGTTATTTCGACGGTTTGATTGATTGCTTTTGTGACTGGGCTTGGATTTCTCCGAATTTGCGGCTCGATTTTGTAATAAAAAGATCAATTGGAAACTAATCGCTGAGAACGTCAAACAAGGCGAAACGAGACAAGCATACTCTCGGGAAAGGCTGATTTTGCTTTCCCTCAACGACAGTTTACTGCTTAGCACTCTGATATTTCCCACTTATTTACATTATCTCCTTGAGCCTCTTGATTATCCAGAATTTTCGAACAGAATAATTTGAAATTTCTCCTGTCAGTGGAAAATTGTAATATATCCAAAACTATGAATATTATTTTCAGTTGTAGCTTAATATGATACAGAACCATCACATTCCTCCTTTTACATATGATTTAAATATAAATTTACACCCATCCAATTTAAACAAAAATTGGATTACATATTCCATTTCTCTGTTCAAAACATATAATTATTAGTAAATTATTACGGACATCTCATCATCNTATTGATTGCTTTTGTGACTGGGCTTGGATTTCTCCGAATTTGCGGCTCGATTTTGTAATAAAAAGATCAATTGCAAACTAATCGCTGAGAACGTCAAACAAGGCGAAACGAGACAAGCGATGGAAGTATACTCTCGGGAAAGGCTGATTTTGCTTTCCCTCAACGACAGTTTACTGCTTAGCACTCTGATATTTCCCACTTATTTACATTATCTCCTTGAGTCTCTTGATTATCCAGAATTTTCGAATAGAATAATTTGAAATTTCTCCTGTCAGTGGAAAATTGTAATATATCCAAAACTATGAATGTTATTTTCAGTTGTAGCTTAATATGATACAGAACCTTCACATTCCTCCTTTTACATATGATCTAAATATAAATTTACACCCATCCAATTTAAACAACAATTGGATTACATATTCCATTTCCCTGTTCAAAACATATAATTATTAGTAAATTATTACGGACATCTCATCATCCGAATTTCGATTTACGTAAAAGGATATAACTTTGCACCAAAAGAGGAAATACGTAGTGGATTAAACCGATGGAAGTTTACGCGAAAATCGGCTATTTAATTTCTTTCGAAAGTCCTACAATTTTTACACAAACTTCATTGATTGAGCCCACCATGCGCGGTATGCATTAAAGAGCGCGATTACCCACAGAAAATTACACGCGTCTCTATACATTTCCCCCCTGTCCCTTATCCAGGTAATCGTTTTCAGATAACGGCCTCTAAGAGTTTCTTCGGCGGTATTTGCATCGCCCTTGGGATCCCGTCGTATAAACATGCTCAAGCGTTTCCTCCTTTTCTTCCTCCGCCGGTAAATACATACATATATCCAGGTGAATTGCGGCTCGGCTCCCCTCGGGGGATCGAAAACTCATCGCAATAGCTGATCCTTAATTCCGTTAGTCCTTCATCTTCTTCATCGCGCGCCTTCCCGTGGATAAACTTCGGGTCGCTGCACGGGTTGTTAGAATTTTGCGAGTAACTTGATCGTTCCGAAATGAAATTGCCTAAAGAAGAATTTAATGAATAAAGTATTTCTTTTTTTATTGAAAGGAAACTTGGGTATTTCCTATGAATTTTTAACACGTTTCGACAAATTACAATTTTTTAATGCAAATATTAATTTCGCTCATGCGAATTTAACTGGGAGGTTTAATGTCGTAAGAAATTGAGGAACCCATATTTCTCGCCTGTTTGTCTCACCTTTCGTATGAGATCAGGGTCGGCAAATCCTCCGAGATTGAAAGCTGCTCCATTTCGTGCATTTTCTCGGGACAAATACGGCCAAAGAAATGGTATGGAAAAAAAAACAGTCGATGGAGTTAACAAAAAGCGAAGGGAAGGGGAATAGGAAAAAATGGAAAATATCAGGCAGAGAGAAACGAGATTGCAGTGCATCGCATCGTACAACCCGTTCGTTCGATCGATGAACTAGCACGCCGGAACAAGTCGTAAGATTAAAAACGAGATGAGAGGGAATTTCATCTGCGAAATGCGTTCGAATTTTGGTCCTCGTGCCATTTCGTTTATTTTTTGTTAATTACTTACTCATCGTTTTCTAATAATTAGTTTGAAACTCGTGTGTTTGATTATTTAGATAATTTTTAATTTGAGAATAACATCATCTGTACGATAGTGTTAAAAATTAAATAGGATTGCCTAACTTTTGTCAACGGTTATCTTCAATCTGATACACTTAATTCAGTGAACACGTTATCAGCTTCCAATAATTACTCGACAGCTTACGATCGTTAATAGTCTAGGATAGTATAAAATCGCAGTGATTACCGTCGAAGCGTGGATCGTTTGCGCCTCAAGGTAAAGACACCTTGCTTGGCGGATCACTTTGTTTAATATAATTCACTGGGTCGAGGTCGTAAAATCCCGAGTAAAATGAACGAAACGAAGAAGTCCGAGCAGTTACATCGAAGAGGTTTAATGGCCACTTGAATCGAGTTTGCGGTCTCTTCGTTCCTTGAAAAAAGAGAGGCGCGATAGAAGGAAAGAAAGGGGGAAGGAGAAATCGTGAAACGAAAGATCCAATTTACTCGTAATCGCGTCACCGCTTTCAGGTCGATTAATCTCTCGTTTCTTCTTTTATCCCTTATCTCTAGCACACCGGGACGATACCGTGTTATGCTTTTCCTTTTCAGCTACTAAGGAGATTTCACCAACTTTTTTGTTCTGTCCCTATTGAAACCGATGGGTAAAGGAACTGGAGGCAGACACCGCGGAACGCGAGAATTGCCGGAGATAGTGCGACTGTGCAATATTCTACCCGTTTCGGAACAAAGCAAACACAATGGAAACCGGTTTCCGATAAGTAATAATGAAACAAAAAGTATTCCGTTTTAATTTGCTCTCGAAAGTAAACTTTCGAAACTATACCCGGCAAACTTTCGAGCGACTCTGAATTAATTCCAAGAGGGAAACGGGCCTGTTGCCATTTTTTCTTAAACAAGATTTTCTTATTTATGCTTCGACCCCTTCAAAGCGATATTATTGATTCAGGGAAACTCCCTCGCTCCCGCCTCTTTTTCGTTACGGATTCCTCTCTTCGTTCGTTTGTAATTCCCCTTTTTCCTTTTCTTTCAATTCTCCCATCCAATCCTCTTCAATGTTTTTCGACTAATTTGATAATCCTGTTTCTTGCGTTCCTCCAGATTAAACTACGTTATTCCCCATTTCCTGTTTCTCTTTTTCTTAGAAGAAAGAGGTGTGTACGTTGCCTCGCTGGGCAACGAAAGAATTAATTTCTCATATAAGTGGAGTTTTTGTACGTGTCATATTCGGATTTAATTAAGAAGACACAGTGCTAAGTTATGTCACTCTTGTTAGGGACATTTTCTATCTTCCTCCCTTTCTTTTCTTTATTTTGCAAAAAGAAAATTGGTCAACGCTATTATATGATGCTGGCAAGTACGGATTTTAATGTACAAAGAACATCATAAAATTATACATAGTGTTACGCCGCCAGCGATTTCAGAGCTCTAAGAATTAAAAGACTTCGACATAGCGTAAACCACGACGTAAAATTTTACGATATTACGCCTGTTTATCAGGAGGTATCTTGCTTATGATAGAATTTCATGGGATCCTTTATGCGTTATCCTCTGTAACCGGCAGCATCTTTATGGATTATGTACTTACGCAGAGTTAATAACTTGGATCAACCGATATCCAGGGACGTTTGCCGAAATTACTGACTATGATATATAAAAAGTACAGTCAGAATGTGAAAAAAGAAGTGAAGAAATTCAAGATGTAATAATCTGCAATGAAGATAAAGGATGAATTTAAAATGGCCATGAAATACAGGGCATCCGAGGCCGGGCGAATGAGCATCAAGTGAAACGGCGGGAGTCAGGCAACGTTGAGCAACAGACGTGGAACAATTTCGCGAGTCGACGTCTGTTTTGAACGGGCAAAGAGCCCGATAAGGCTAGGAAGGAAGTAGCTCGGTTGTTACTCGTTGTTGTCAGCAATCCTCGGCTGGTTGGAGCGTGTGGGTATACTTTACTGTTCCTGCGCTCGCGCATCCTCCCGTTTTTCCTTCGGCCGACGCCAGTTCCTCGTAATACGATCGAATTAGCAGCTCACTACCGGGCTGCTTGATCGATAACAACGTTATCAGCGTTCTTCCTCAAGACTTTTTAATCGTCGAGCTTCGGACGAACGAAGAACTAGACAGTTTCTCACGGAACGCTTAAATGCTCTCGAATGGGCCTATACTTTATGTGGTAAAGTAAAGGTTTAGCCGTGCAGTGGCTATCTATCAGGATTTTCTTTGGCTTCTAAGCTTCTATGGCTGTAAATTCTAAAACCATGAGAGAGAAGGACGCAGCTGCTGCCATTGATTTTATATACTGAATTCTTTTATCTATGCGTAGAGTACGCTTTTGTTATACGTACCGAATTTGGTTTCCTCGATACACAGTGAACATTATTAAACTTCGATTTTCTTTGTTCATCTCCTGTAACTCGATCCGCGAACCATTCTATTCCGTTCCAACCGTGGAATTGTAACGTTCAACAGAACAGGGGTCGAATTCTCCGGATAGTTGTTTATTCGATTTGGGCGCCGCGAGCAGGAAAAAAATTCAATCAGTTCCGCGGCAGCTCAATCAACTTTCATGACAGAAGGTAAAGCCACTAAATTAATCGATATGTACACAGGTGCACCGACACACATACAAACTATCCGCGGAATTGAGCTTGGCGATGCTCGCGCCGGAAATAATGCCGTGGAATGGATTTAAACAGACCGCCTATCGGACTGTGAACGTATTTCACGGTAATTTCGGCGAAAAAACTGTGAACAAAAGGCACGGACCGACCGACCACGGCAATCCGACGATGAAAAGCGGCGTTATCGGCGCACAACTGACGGGACAATAGGAGATACAGCCGAAAATCTTTATTATCCGGTCTGGGGTGGGTCTAGGTCTGGGGACAGAACACACGGAAAGGGAATAGTAAACGACGCGGCGGGACGTCGACGCCGCGCGCGACGTAACGAGTAGGATATCCATTTAAAGTAACGCGAACTACGAATCAAAGTGCAGTCTGGACAAATCGTTCCGACTGTTTACGTATCGGCGCAGCTCAAAGTGCAACTTGCTTGTGTAAGCGGGAATTCGAGACTCCCGTTTCGTCGAAATTGAACGATTTTCGACGTGGAACTCGGCCACGACTGGGACGTATCGTTGTTTCACGCGTGGAATCATTGCTTCTCTAACTGCGTTGTACCCGTTGTTTCGCAACGTGCTGGGATTGAAGCGCTTTGAAATTTTACAGAGTAAACACGCACGATTGACGTCAAACAATACGGTAACCTGTTAATTTAGGTAACAGTTTTTGATAAAACGCTTTTTACGTTTAGATAGAAAAATCTGAGTTCGATTTATTAGAGCTCCATTATTTAGTTCAGTAAATTATGACCTCTATAAAAACGATCTCTGCTACAAAAATTATTATTCCACCGTGGATGTCCAAATTCGAACTACCGGGGCCAAAAGTTTCTTCTTTACCCGGGAAATTGGTGCCTTCCACCCGGAGGCAGAACGAACGGTCGAAGAGATCGGGTAATCGAGATAGAGAGTCGATTCGATTCGCGAAATTTATGAACTCCGTGGGACGAGTCCGCGAAAAAGGGTGGTGGCTCGCTAAAAGCCTGATGGCAGTTGGGGGACGAAGCCGGAATAACGACGTCAGCTCGAACTAGTTTGAAACTAGTTGGAATGGATCGAGGAGATCGGAGGCTAGCCGGTTGGTCGCCCCGCAAGAGACGATGCGTACGGCTCGTTGATTGTCGAGGTGTGAAATCGCACGCGATTTGAAGCAGAAGAGCCGCCGGGCTGCCACTACCGCCGCGCCGCCACCGCCTCCGCGAGCGAGCATATAATCACGGAATTCCGTGGAATTAGCCAGAGCTCGGTGAAATTTCAACTCATGGAATTGATCACGCGAAAGCTTCGACCAAATTCGCCAAATGTAGGAACTAGAATCCGGGTGTATCTTTAAAAAGTCACGTACTTCTCTCTGGAACTAAACGTATTAGATAAACACACAAATGAATTAACGTTCTGGTAAATGGATAGTCTGTTGATAAACGCGGAATGAAGGAAGAGGTAAAAATCGGAAAAGAGGTTCGAAGAAAGGGTGGCATCTCGTCACGAACGGGAGTAAGGGGAGAGTAAAGGAAAATCTGGGTCAGCTAGCGGGCGGAAAATCGCCGGTTACGGCTCGGTTGCCGACCGGCAGATATTAAAGGGCCGACGACCAGCGCAACGTCGTCCCGGAGTCTCTTAATGCCTCTTAATTAACGTCGACGAGAGGCTCGCTCGTGTGCATCCCTTTACCACCTTCGGCCGTGCCGCGCCTTACCCACCTTGCCGCCTCGCTAACAGCCTGCAGAAATTGCCGCGGTTACGCGTCGGCGACGGAAGAACGAGGACAGGAGGAGCTTCGTCCAAAAAAATGAGCTTACGTTACAGGCTGTGCTGAAGCTTTGGCAGAAGGTTCGGTAGAAATGAACGTTTGCGTAAAACAAAATTATTCAGGAATTGAAATCTTGGGTGAATAAATGTAACTCGTTTACGACCTGAAATTTTCTCGATGCTTGTGGAGGAATTCTCTAAAATTTGTTTTTTTGACAAATAATTCTACTTCAAGCGGGAGACTGAAAAGCTGCGTTAACGGATTTAATAAAGAACGAAAATAGGACGCAATTAAGCGTGCACAGCAATATCTCGATATTGAACTACATTCTTCCTTTATGGAAACGAAATTACCTAGCACAAAGATCTCCTTAGCAATTAATCTAGGCGCCTAGCTCCAATAAATTTACCAATTTATGTCCGACGAGAAATGCTTCAAAACGAATTCCAAAGACTTCGCAAGAAAAATAATATTTTTAATCCCTTAGCTATAAATTGCACGAAAAATAAATTCTTCTCCAACAAGATTATAACAGATAGAGTTAGAGTTTTTTACGTACACCCCCTCGGAATCCGTAGAAGTTGGAGAAAAAAGCTTCGAGGATTGGCGATCCCGCGTTAATTCTTGGGGATCAAAATTAATTCTAAGAAGCTAAAAGTGAAGGAGAGAGGGAAAGAATAAAAAGAGGCCGAAGGAAGACGGAACGATCTAAGGGAACGAGGTTGAAAGAATCGCGCGAAGAAACGCGAGGAACAAAGGTGGAAAATGGGGTGGTTGAAGGAGGAGCGAAGGAGGGCGCGAGGGTATAAAGTGGAAAAACCAGGCCGTTCGCCGCAAGCTCAATTTCTACGGAATGCGAGCGGCGCACGATCCACTTTTCTACTTTATCGTTCGAGAGAGGCCCGGCCGTTTAAGCTCTGCCGCGCGATCGACAAGGAAATTTCTGCACGAGTTCCCCGGGATTATGTTGTTCCCGGACTCATAAATTGGCTGGTTGTAGTTTAACCCTTTCGCCCCACGATCGTCTCTATGCTTCGGGAAACGATCACGTGACGCGACTACACAGGAGGTGTGCATTATACTCCCAATTCTACGTTATCTCAAACCAAAAAATACATACGAATCGATGTAGAAAAAATGCCTGGCTCTCTGCGCCCCTGAAAAAGTCATAAACGATTATCATATAATATAAAACTAAAATAACATATAAAATTCCACATTTATTATACATAAAATAAATTGATCGAAGTACTTTTAAATTATAAATTCCACAATTGGAATTTGAACTGTAAATAAATGAATTTTTATTATTGCTGTAATTTGACGTCATTCGTGTATTTTAAGAAAAATACTTGATTAATTTAAAAAATTTCAAATAACGAATATGAGAGGTCGTTTCGGTGACTGCAATTACGACGTAAAAATAAAAATAATCGCCTATCATTTCGCTGATGCGTCAGTGACAAGGAAAATCTAGCTGCATATCCATTTCAACTACCTCGTACGCGACTCGGGGCGGCTTCGGTCAGCGTGGAATCATAAATATACTTCGAGCTGTCGATATGGGAATCCGTTTCTTGCCGGAACATTCAAAATTCCCCGGCATCCGTCTGCAAAGTGGATTCCGATAGAGACGTACGTCTCTCACCCTCCTTCGCCTTGGACCCGGCGATAGATTGTCTCGGAGTCAAACGTCCCGTCTCGTCGCGCCGTCGTTTCTGGCCTCTAATCCGAGAACGGAACGTCTGTCTCTCTAAATGGCCGTCCAACCAGCCGGCTGTAACAGGATTTCACGATCCTTGCGGCGAATTCCTGGGCCACACGGATGTCCCGTATTACAACGACCGCAGCCACGCTCGGATCGATTCGCCCTGGGTACACTTTCGCGGCGTTACCTGGAGAATGGGATACCCTAACGATGTAAATTACAGGCCAACCTAGTTACCCCATCGCCGTTCCTCTACTCTTCTCGACTCCACGCTGCCCCTTGCCGGTCTTTGGCTTCGCTTAGCCTCGAATTAATTTCCCGGGCAACGATCCTCCGGCTCTTCGAGAAACATAACGGTGCGTCGTGAAACGGATAGTTCGTCCTTTTGTTAGGTTCGCATTTTGCTGGCTCTTCCTTCACACAGCAATCGAATTATTTCGCGAAAGGGTTTCTTTCAGATTTGTTTTCGCATTTGGGAGCGTGTTCGCCTTTTAGCGCCTCGCCACGATACCTAATAGTCCGCGTCGATCCGAGGATTATGAGATTTAAAAGGTGGAATTAAAGCGTAATTAGTTGAACTGGGGTTGTGCTAGGTTTTATTCTTAAGATGTATGTAAATAACTTGGGACTTGGGAAGTGTGTATACATGTAGCTAGCATTATGTATTATTAATTCCTGCTACCGTGAAAGAACTCGTTAAAATGCAAGTGTATCACTTAGGTTACTCTCTGTGAAGTTAAGAGAACGACTGGTGAATCGTAAGAGGTTGAATTTAGAGACCCAGTTAGGAATGTGCCTTTCTTCCTCAACCTTATTCTTGTTTCATAAAATTTTAAGCTCGTAAAAACAGCCAAATGAAATACGTATATGTATACGTGCATAAGTTATGCCATTTTTATGTTACATACTTAATATCAACACAGTCGTTCAACGGACTTAGCATAAAGATACCAACACCATCGTTTGCATAATAGATAACTTCCAAGCGAAATGAATAAATATCCATGAAGGGTAAAATAGTTATGGCTTTCTCGCTAATTCGAGCTCGTTAGTAGCAGCTGAACGAATCGCTCCTTCGCGCGATTCAATTAGCTATAATTCGATTAGACGCGTATTTAGCGGAACCGCTGAAAACGATCCCCAGATGGTGCACAACCGGGAATCGTTTGCGCGAGAATAGAGGGAAGGACGGAGAAAGGCGGGCAGGAAGGAAGGAAGGAAGGCTGGAGCATTTTTGAGCCGAGGTTCGTCGCGCGATTAAGCTCGCAATACGGAATGCTCGAGGTCGGAGTCGTTAACGTCGAGCATCCGTAAACTTCTCCACCAGGGATTTTAGAGGATTTAGAGAGGACTTTGCTCGCTTAAAGTCCGCCCATTGGAACGGACGGACAATTGTGTCGACGTCGAATGTTAAGACGTTCTTGTTGAGCTTACTCTTTCGCCTCTTTTTGCCACTTCCCGCGGTTTCCGAGAAGGATTTAACGCAACGAATTCGTTAATCCAGCGTTGCAAAATAAAACGCTGCTCGCTCGCACAATTTCACTTTCGCGACTCTGCTCGAATTAACGTTTCGAATACCAATTACTCTAGTCGTCGCTCCTTCAATTAGTCTTTTTTTCCCGTAATACCCGAAGTTCCTCCGGAAATACGGTCCAGAATGAGTTTTATTCGCAGCGCATTTATAATCGATATCGTAATCCAAGTGTCTGAACAAAGTGATCGGTAATTAGAGATCCTCTAATTATTTGAAACACGCCCCGCGAATTTCTCGCGTACCAATTAGCGTGTACCACTGGAAAACACGCGCATACACAACTTTGCAAACGATAAATTCGTTTGGGTGAGCCATCCGCTAATTATTCCCAGCGACAACGATTCGCAGTCGCGTCTTATGACGACAGCCCTGCCGATTTTCCACCTTTATTTTGAAAATAGCAACCGTCGCCTGGTTATACCCGTCCAGTGGTATTATTCTGTCACGTCCGACAGCCGGAAAATGTCACGAAAAAATACCTGGTCCGCGACTCGAGTATAGTCGCTGTGTTTACTTGATCGTGTAAAAGCTGCGACGCGACACGACAGCNATTTGGGCGAGCCATCCGCTAATTATTCCCAGCGACAACGATTCGCAGTCGCGTCTTATGACGACAGCCCTGACGATTTTCCACCTTTATTTTGTAAATAGCAACCGTCGCCTGGTTATACCCGTCCAGTGGTATTATTCTGTCACGTCCGACAGCCGGAAAATGTCACGAAAAAATACCTGTTCCGCGACTCGAGTACAGTCGCTGTGTTTACTTGATCGTGTAAAAGCTGCGACGCGACACGACAGCGTCAGCGTAGTTCGTTGATGTGGGACGAAACTGAAATTTTTCCCCGTGCCAGAGGGGAATATCGTTCGAATTTTTATTTCGTTTCATAGATAAAACGAAGGAAGAAACACGTATGTATCGTTCGCCGTTCCGCGAAAGAAATACAATAACCGAGGCGCCGCCGCGGGAGAAATTCTGTGTTGGAGAAAATTCCGCGACGATAGAAAAACTGTATTTAGAATTTTCACCCTTATTACCACCGTTCTACTCGAGCACGTACTCGAGATGAGACTAATGTAATTATATAAACACAGATTTTAATATTATTTGATGTCGTGTGTGAAAGTCGTTTTCATGCGCGGAAAGTAGAAATATTTGTTAGAAATGGACACTCGTTCCATTTGTAGATTGGGTAAATTGATTGTATATGGAACTTCTTGTACAAACATTTAATACAAATAGTGATGTAATTTCTTAGTATTTATAGACTGCGAAAAGAAGTATGTGCAAACAGAAACATTGACAATGGTAGACACATTTATTTTATACAGTTACATA
>SMSR01015877.1:330829-396503 GCA_019453355.1 Ceratina japonica | reverse complement strand
GATACATAGAAGAGAGCATTCACCCTCCTGACTCGAAAATCCCATAGAGCGAGTTTCGATATGCTCTTGTGGATTTAACGAGTAATCAGGTTGAATGCCAGAATACATCATCTTATAATAATTTGTAATCTCCAGCACCCGAGGTGAGTCCACAAATTCCTTATAGGTACGGCCCTATTCTCGGTTATCGACATGCATCGATCGATGGTGATCAGCTGCGCGTATGCAAAAAATATCCGCCGATGCTCGTCGGATTGTCAATTTTAGGGGCAAAAATGTCAAATTTTTAAATGTTAATAAACAACTAACGAAGCCCCAAACGCAATTTTTTCTCTCTTCATTTTCGTCTTATTTTTGACCCTAGAACACGTCCTTAAAAAATGTCCCACCTGTAGGTTTACACCCTGTATAAGGTCGTGGAAACCGATGTTTCTGTCTCGGTCGAATCAATTAGCCGGTGGAAGCCGTCGCGAGCAACCCTAACGGACATTTCGACGTTTCTACCGGTGGAGAATAAGCTCCGGTGTCCTCGAACGAGTAATTTAGCCCCGTGTCTTCCGGCTTAATTACCCCTGGACAGTGGCCTGTGTGTAGCGTGTTGCGTATTCGTTTGTCCCGAGCGCAATTACGTAAGCGCGTATCCCGTGTCAAAGGGGCAAAAAGAGCGAGAGGTTTTCACGGGAAGGGGTTAGGCGAGGAAGGGAGACTAAGAGAATTGGCCGTTTTCAGGTTGTCCGACGTCCTAGTTGGGGAATTTTTCCCACGACTTACCGCGCACGGCCGGAAACCGAGCTTTCGACGACCAAGGCGGACGTCACAAAAGAAACTGTAATACGCTCGTTAGCGTGGTCATCTAAATGCTAAAACGTCTCCGGGTTACGATGCTCCTTGTAAATGGTTGCGACTTTAATTCCATTCCTTCCTTCCGATTCTGGCAATAAACGTTCGCGTCCGTTCAACGGCCAAATCTCCTGAATCCTTATTCAGTTACCCTTACTGTTTTAATATTTCACTTTAATCGATTACGTATTTAGTATTTCAATATCATTGCTTTATCAATTGATTTAGAAATAAAAACGATTCGCTTTCGAAGGTTCGAGGCAAGAAATACGGAAATTATGCAACTGTAATTGTAGCAATGATGAAAATGATTCGTGTAATTATCAAGCGTCGCACGTACGTATCATTAAACAAAAACCTATTATAAAGACGAAGGGAGAACGGGAGAGAAATTTGAATATGGCCTTAGTAATTAATGCGGCTGGTACAATTATCGGTGCTCATTTGGTTACGGAGGCTGATATCCGCGTGTAACGCATGTATATCAAACATTCGTTAATGGATTCGAACAATGGTTTCCAGCCATTAATGAGTCTCTTGTATAATTTCCTATTGAAAATTGTATCCTGTTACGACCAAGGAGAATCCTCTAATGAACATACAAATTGCAATAATTTTAAACTTCTCGTCCATCGCTTAGAACGATGTTCCTTTTTCCAAATTAGCTTTTAAATACTCGCATTCGTACATATTATTTTATTCGCACGGTGTCTGTTTATCCGCCTCGTTTTGGCTTTTGTGCCTGTTTAGTGATATCCCAGAAACCATCTTCCCGTTTTGTGTACCTGGGGTCGAAACTCTTCCGGTAGTTCGCGGACGAGAAACACTAATTAGAACCCTCACGAGCGCGGCCGCTGTCGCTCGTAGACAATAATTATCACGAGAAATTCACAGTGTTACCTCGGACCCAGCCACTGGTACAAAATCGTTGCTGCGTTCTGAATAGTGTACGAACTACAAACGCGAAACCGGATACTAACAATATTTCAACAATTATGTTAAAGATGTCAAATCGTCTCCGTTCTTTACCACGTTCGGAAGAAAGAAAGGAATAGAAAAAAAGCTTCCATTATTTTCACCATCGGGTTGTTTATTTTCAACTAAAAATAAAGTGTACTCGAACAATAGCTCTTTATTGGNGGAATAGAAAAAAGCTTCCATTGTTTTCACCATCACGTTCTTTATTTTCAACTAAAAATAAAGTGTACTCGAACAATAGCTCTTTATTGGGAAAAGAAAAAAGAGTGAAATATAAATCAATCAACGGGTATTAATATCGAATCCCGTTAATCATAAACATTGCTCTCTTATTATTTTTTAACAATATTTGTAATTCAATATTGGAATTTACCTCTTTTTGAAGAATGAAAACAATATCATGATGAAATTAATTTAAAAATACGATACATACACATAAGCTTATTAATAGGACAAGCGTGTTCAGCAAGTAGAATAGACAAAGCTTTGATCAGACGTGAAGTGCCTGTTACAAGCGAACGAAAAATCAAAGGAGACACGATTTTTAATAACCTGTTTATAACTACTTAGCCAATAAGGTATAAATTTTAATTCCGTATAATTCAAACGTATTAAAATGTATCAAAAGAATATTACAACGTGAAAATGTAATGTTACATCAGAAAGTATGCGGGGAAACTGCGTTGCTTGCAATTTATCGATTAGGTACCACAAGCGTAATATCCTACTAAATGATCACGCGTTTTATTGCCAATATCGTAACACGCTTTCTGGTAATTATAACAATCGGAAATCGGTAATATACAGTATCGGTAATTTCGGCCCACGGAAATTGAAGATTAACGTATTGCGTGTATCGACTACGTCGTTTCGACAAGAAGAATATGTATATGGAATCGATAAAAGTTCGGCGGATAGCTATTCGAATCCTAGTGCAAGTTTCTCATAATGGGTCGTACTTAAAGTACGTGCACCCTGATTATCAGGTACGAGATTATACTCGTAAATAACACTAGATCCTTTATTTAATGATTAGCCGGTCGCATACGTTTTCGGATTTCGCGCTATTATACGAGATCTCTCTCAATAATTATCATGTATAGCCCGAGCACCCCGTCGCCTGGGTCGAAGGTCGAGATCCTAATTATCGCGGGGTGGCGTTTCTCATTTTCCGGCCAATTGACCAAACCGGTACAACTCTTGGATCACTGTATCCAACCCTCGAGGGAACTACACTGAGATCTGTAACTGATTTGAACCTATCTAAGCAGTATAAATTAAGTACGGTAGTAGAAGAGAATAGCATAATGTATTTGTAAACGGAAACAATGCTACAGTTTCATTAATTATAAGAGTTACGTATATTATCCATTCTCTCTTTGTTATACAAATTTTATAAGGAATCCAGTGGCACGTTTGTCGTCGATCGCAAAAACGCTTGATCCCGCATTAATATGTATAACGTAAAAAAAGGAAGAATCTTTCAAATAAAATGGTAGATTTTCCTCTCGCTAGTAGTCGCGTGTCGTAATCGATTTCGCGTGTATAGAAAAAGTTTTCAAGCAGCACCAACAGCAACGAGCCGCGCCCCAATGGTAGATCCAATCCCATCCTTTGATCCTCGCTTTGCATTTTAATGACCTATCGTCTGGCTGGCTTTAACTCGTCGTCGGTACGTCACAAAAAAGGAGGGAATTCCCCCTCTACAAGGAGAATAATTTGTCGGATACGCGACACTTTTGTAACGAAAAAGGTCGCAAAGTCCTTTCGATCCTACCGACCGCCGAAATAATTATGGTTCAGCAAAAATTGGAAAGTAGAAACGGCAAATTCTCTTTTTTCACGCGCGTTAATTATTAATTAGATGTCATGATACATAGCTATCGGTTACGATTATTATGAAACGCGACTGGCATGAAAGTTTTAACGAACCGACCACTTCCAAACCGAAATCGATGTAACACTGCCGAATCGCAAGTTCGCGTGTCCAACGCAACCCTTCCAATTAACGTCCCTATCAAGCGACCTCCTCTAATACCCAAAAACATTTCCTTCTTTGCGAGGCAATTGGATCTGACGGGATCAAATTTCAGTATTACTGCTTTGAACACGCGATAAACCGAGTACTCGGGGGAATTTCATCTCGCATACTACAGATTTTCTGCTACCAATTAAAAACAGATCTCGATATGTGCTTCAACATATGGAAAGACTTATAACGTTATTCGCTATTAATCTGTCGATATTAGTTTTCGCTGGAATTATAGTTTCTGTTCTTTATACATGGCTTTTTCCACATTGATTATTGTGTATCGTGAATATATAAAGTACATGAAAATCTAGATATTTTAAGCCACCAAGATTGCCGAAGGAAACAGTAATTAAGTTGAACAAGGATAATCGTGGCATAATTAATTAATTTCATCCGATTCATTCTCCTGCACGTTGTAGAGGGAAACAGGGGCGAAATCACCGAAGGGAACTTTTGTTCGGCGTCGGAAAAGCGACGACATCCTTTTTCCACGTGGCAGGCCCTCGAATATTCCCCGGAGCGAGAGAGCTGGAGGGATCGGAAGAAGGTTCCGTACACAAACCTGGCGTACGTTCACAAACGGTGGCGGACGCACGGCACGGCGGCGTGGCACAGCCTCGAAGGGAATAGACACAGCGAGATGGAGTGACAGGAAGTGGAAGGATATTAGCCTGGATGTCACTCGACGTAATAGGAAGAGGTGAGCAGCCCCTCCCCGCTCCACCTCCGAACCAACCCCTCGTCGGGCGCTCTATACGTCCCGAGGGTTTCGAGACACCGTGGAACAGAAAAGAGGTCTCTCTCCAGTAACGACAGCTCGTGCCCGTGTCCATGCTTCTACGCTTTCACCGATGGATTTTCGAGCCGATATCGATAGCTTCTTCGTTCCACGTCAGACTTTATTTCGTTCTCTAATGGTACGGATAGTTTGGGATGAATTTCGTTGTCGGTAGTCGTGAAGAGAGATTGATGGAAAATTGAATCAAGCGTTCAATACAAAATAATAAACATCTATACAGTTATTTTGATGTACTTTACGTACTGCACAAAATCCTAATCTTGTGAATTGACCCGCAAGGATCTAATCAGCTCAATAACATTGAATTAAATGTCGAAAATTACCTAATTACAGACAAATTAAGCGACAAAAGTAATATCGAAATAATTGAATGTTGTCGTAATCTATAAAAATCAACAGGAGAATCCATGAGCCTTTTCTAATTCCAGCATCCTTCCCGCAGGAAACGTGGTTAATAATTATAATTGGCAGCGAGGCGTATCTGTGCGATGGTCGAGTGTCAATTACGAGAGGCAACATCAATAATCCGCTAATATATCGTTCATCGAGAGATCTCGTTTTACCATCGTGATAACGTTCTAACTAAAGATATATCTACACGAAAGGAGAGAAAGAGAGAGAGAGATACTGTAGGAATACGAACGTTACGCGAGGCATGCTGTCCCGCCCCACTGAGCTCGCTCGCGTTAATTCGCGAAACGTCGACGGGTTTCTGATTTCGCTGTCGCGGAACCACCGCGAATGTTCATCGGCATACGCGCTGCAGGCCGACCAGCTCCCGGAAGTTTGAACGTGTCCCAGCGTCGCGATGCAGCGAAAACTTGCGACTAACGAGATAATAATTTCGACACGTGTCGAATGATGAGACGCGCGAAAGGCGAAGTTACCTGGGGAAATTACACGCCCACAAAACGAAGATAGATACCATCTATACAGACATACGTGCGTAAATGAGATCATATCGTAATTGCAGGGGAATCGTAAAAGTGTTAATTATATGGTAACGACGAAAACTGAAACTGTGGATAGATAGCTGACAAACGAGTTAGCTGCTGTTGCATTAGTACGGTGAGAGTCACGCATGTCACAATGTTATTATTTCACTGAGGAAGGAAATGAGGAAATTAAGGAAGAGGAGACGAAGACGAGTCTCTCAGTAGGATAACAAATTTTAATGAAGAAACAGCAGACTTTGTTATAATAGTTGTATAATTGAAGGAACAGTAGAAATTATTATTACTACTTACTAATAACAAGATGAACCTGTTGTTCTGAATTAATTTCAATCTTCCAGAGAATCTTTTATAATTTACATATTGTTTATACAATAATACTGCCCAGCACGCAGTTCGCCGCTTTTAGTGTTCCGGCGTAATTGTGATGTGCAGAATGCAAAAATATATAGATATCTTCAGGGGTATTGTACGCACGCCTGATTTTCAGAATTTTCAACCGCTGAAGCCAAGGGAAATTGGTCTTTACCCAAAATAATAAATTCATGAAGTTTCATCAAACCCATCAAATTTAAACTGTTGCGATTTACGCGTTTCACGTTCACGAGACAATAGAAAACAGCTATTATTATGATGGTATCTTCGTTGTCTCCGAATTATTGGTACTCTGAAGTTTATACATTTCCTCTCTTTCCATTTATCTACTATCATAAATCTTAACGCATATGGAACATTGTCACAGATTTTGATCAATCTATTGCTAAAGAACAAATTAATAGAATAAGCAATTTTCTATACTGTATCACAGAAAGCGAGATATTTTTTAGTTCAAGATATAAAAAATATCAAAATTCAGTTCTCACTGTTCCAACACCAAAAAAAAATCTTCTGTTGGATTGCGTAATTTTTACATACATCTGATTAACAATGACTTTTCACTAATTTCGTTCCGAGACTCGGTAGACGTGTGGCAAAGAAAGAAAAAGGAAATCGCCCGTGTCAGCCCTGTTCACCTCCCTGAAAGCTCGATGACAACCGTCCGTCGCGACGCAGCGCGACGTACGGCGTACAGTCGTGAAAAATGACTCGCAACCGCGGCGAGGTTCTTTTGAGTCAGCGAAACGTCCTACGGTAAATTGGAAAGCGGTATTCAAGGCTTTGAGGTTCCCTGCTGCCGGATCAAAGTCTAACGAGAGACGAAGTCTGTGTGTGTGTGTAATCGAGCGATGTATGTATTTCAGAAACTAGTACGTAGTCTTTTTTTTTTGTTCGTTTGACGCGACGTTGAAAATTGAAAGACATAGTCTCATTTGATAGGGCGTTACGCTAAGATCTATTTTTTAAATTGGTTTTAAACTTCTATCGATATCTGTCGTGTTGTTTCAACTACAGGTGTTAAAATAATGTTGAAATTCAGTAAACATTCTGCATCTATTTAGTTTGCATTAATTATTGTATTAATTGGTAATTATATTTTGTTACAATCGGTCCATACATGTTACTGTACGGTGTAATTGAATAATTATAAATGAAAATGGCAAACAGCATACCGTAGAGGATTCACGTGCCAGAAGTGGAGTCGCGAAACGCAATGTCGGAGCGAGTTTGATCGACTGGTTATTTCCGCGCGTTCCCTGAACGCAAACATAGAAGAAAGGAGGAATAAAAGGTAAGGAGATCAAACTCGCGTGCCGCACCAACTTTTTCCGCGAAGAACAAACTGACTGTGAACGAAGGGGTGAGAAGGAAGTAGATAGGTATGGGGCGGAGTTCAAGAGGATTATCAGCATCGAGTTTCGGTATTCGGTCTTTCATTGCCGTTTAAGAGTTCTTTGCGCGTCGTATCCGTTTTGGAGAAGAGGGAAATGGCGATCGTCGTTGTCTGCTCTTCCGCTGCGAAACTTTCTGCCAGAGAATCTTTCGCAATATCTATCCAGTTTATATTTTCCTGCGAATATATTCTAATTTCGGTTCGCGAATTGGGAGGAAGTTCGTAGCCTTTTTTCTGATTTACAAGAAAACAAATATGCAGAATGAAATTCATTGTAACGAAATTGAATTATGTAACGGAAGAAGAATCAGCTAGAGGGTCTAACTAAGTTGCGAGACACGTTCTATCACACTCAATCACAAACATCGTGAAAGTTACTAAAACTCAAAGTTTATGAAAGATCATTACATATATTTATCTTAAAGTCAACGCTACATTGTAGTCCATTTTATGCAGCATACGTAATGAACTTTTATTTATTATCGAAATCTATCCACTAGTTACTGTACAGTATAGAATTGAAATAAATAAAGTTGCTCGTAATGAAACCGATCGACAGCGAACATTGTCCGCTCGAACAACTTGGAGATGTCCGTGGCCATTAGCGCTACTTCCATCGAGCGAGAAATTGTCACGGGGAAGCATTTCGCCACGGTCCCTTGAGTAGCCGAAACCGATTTTCACGCTTCGCGAGGCAATCGGTTAACGATTCACGACCGAGCCGAGAGCTAATTCGAGCGAAAGCTACAACAGCTGCCCAGCCTCTTATTTATCCGATGTTTTCATCCAACCTGTCGCCTTGCTCACCGAAAAACCACCAGCCGAATTATCCTATTTAATGCAGACTCCCAGTGTTACCCCGTTTCTATTAAGAAATGCAACATTAAACGATATAATAATAGAGTTAACAAACAGATTTTATCCTATTTTTGAAAGACATTTTAGAGAATAGGATATTGGAAAGACACTCACTATAGAAAATTTTGTTCTCTACCTACGTAATCTGAATTTTCCTTTGATACAATTACAATATCGTTACTTACATTGGCTATGGTAAAATTGTCGATAATATTGTGTCAAAGAAACCTCGGACCACGGGAATTCCGCGATGGGAACCCGGAAAACCATGACGGGACGCGGGCCACGAAAACGCATTTGGGGGTCGCTATCAATGAGGAACGATGACAAAGGTGTCCTCGATAGTGTTCGATGGTCGATCGATAACCAAAAGCACAAAGCTCGCGGGTCCCAGGGTTGGATGCCCAGTGCTACGTGTTCGTATCCATGTGTGTGCGCGCATATGCGCGTGTTTGTCCACGTGTCCACGTGCTACGGTGAGCGCACTATTTGCCGTAGGAAACCGCACAATGCCCCGTCACACCGCAGCTCGAGCATGGCAGACGTGCCCGTACCTACGGCAATGCGAAATACGCGGCCGTGCCATGGCTGCTTTCGAACGTCGCTACCCTCCGGAGTAGTCCTTCTTCCCTTCCGATAAGAGGAGGAATGCATAGGGCACTCACTTATTCTTTCGCATATGACGGGTTCGAGCAGTGGACTCAGAACCCTGAGTCAGAAAGGGGTGAAGTATGACATAAATGTGCTTAAAGTTTAGTTTTATACAATATGAAACTATATTGCGATTCGTTACACATGGTAGTAAACGTATTATGAAGAAAGTAATTTCAATATTATATACATATATTATTAATTAATATGCAATGCAAAGTTGCTAACTGGCAAATATTTGCGAAGCCTATCAAGAACGAATTATCTTGTTGACAGCGATATTGTAAAATCAATAACAGTAATAATGTAAATGAAACATACCAACTACTCGCTTTTCATTTTCGGATCTGAAAATACGAAATATCGATTCAGATTCGAAATTCGTTTGTTGAAAAAGTAGGAAGGAAAAATTCGAGTTGGCGCGCGACACGCTGTGAGGACGGAATCGATTTCGCCCGTGCTACCGAAAATTTCCGAGTACTTCGCGGAGGGATTAAAGGGCGTGCAAATAAAATGTGCACCCGTCTGTAGAATCGGTAGGTTCCGATTTGTTTCGAATCTCGAAAGGCCTCGACGACACTTTGTCCCGTTGCGCCTCGTCGCACGGCGTCGGTTTACCTGGCTCCCCGATGCAATTAGAATGTTAAATCGTGCCGTGTAGCGCTTTATTTAAATTACAAAAGAGCCCCGACCCGACACGAGGCGACGTGGCACGACGACGCATTCGCTTCTCATACAAGTGACGTCGACCTCTTTCAAAGAGGCCCCTTTGGAAGTGGCTGATTGCTTTTCAAAGGAATCGAATGCGAAACGTGTGCGCAACGAGCAACAATACAGAATCTGGATTTAATTAGGGAGAAGTTTAATTATTTACCGATTTCCTTTGGCTCTTGTTCGTCGCCGGAACGCAAAACCCGCAGAAGTTCGTTAAACAGAGAAGAACTCGCGATAATTAAACAAAAGAGTGAAATGCAAATGTTTTGATAAACAGTGTGAAAGCGCAAACGAATAAAATTGATGTATTGGTTTCATCCTGCTCGCGCGGCCTACTAGAATTCCTCGCTGAATTTTAACAATTAATGGCTTTTAGTTTAAACGGACGTGACGATATGATTTAAAATCGAATGGTGTATACTATATTATATATTTATTCTATGCAGAGACGATTCATATGCGAAAGTTGGATACGTTCCTGGAATTGGTCCAGGTTCGTATTTCATCCGGAATCGAACCTCATATCCCAAACTGCCACCGAATTTCTCCTCTGAACAACAAGTGCCGATCGCAGTTAATATTGCTAAAGCTATTCGGCATCTACCTACCGTGTCGCTAAAAATTCATTTGTTCGCGGAGAGCTCTATATTGAAACGCAATAAATATTGTACTTTGCGCAAAGCGGGAAAGAATTAACGTGCCAGAGAATTAGTTGTTTCGGTCGTATTGAAATTGGAAATATATTGAATTAATTAAAGTGACAAATGCTCAATTAAGAATCGGAGAAACGCACGCCGACGGCGATCGCAACGGCGCGCCACAGGTTTTAAACGTCGCGTCGATATTCGCAGACACAAAAGCTGTTCAGGTCGAGGGGCGCGCGTCGAGATCAGAAAATTAATTTGTATATCCTCGCGGCGCTGCCGACGGTGATGACGATTGTACGATCAGAGGAGAGCACTAATGAGCACAACCCTTCCAGCCCGCGAGCTCTTTTGAAAAAGCTGTCTCGCCGTGCAGACGAAACCAATCCGATGCTCTCAATACATTTTTATGAACAAAAATGCTTCCCACATTTTATTGTTTCATACTCACATCGTTTCTCTGTCTTCTCAATTGTTCTGATTAAATAATAATTTACGGATAGACGAAGATTTAAATCTAACCAACAAACGTTCGATTCAGTTTTTTATCTNTCTATATTGAAACGCAATAAATATTGTACTTTGCGCAAAGCGGGAAAGAATTAACGTGCCAGAGAATTAGTTGTTTCGGTCGTATTGAAATTGGAAATATATTGAATTAATTAAAGTGACAAATGCTCAATTAAGAATCGGAGAAACGCACGCCGACGGCGATCGCAACGGCGCGCCACAGGTTTTAAACGTCGCGTCGATATTCGCAGACACAAAAGCTGTTCAGGTCGAGGGGCGCGCGTCGAGATCAGAAAATTAATTTGTATATCCTCNTGCCGGAACGCAAGACCCGCAGAAGTTCGTTAAACAGAGAAGAGCTCGCGATAATTAAACAAAAGAGTGAAATGCAAATGTTTTGATAAACAGTGTGAAAGCGCAAACGAATAAAATTGATGTATTGGTTTCATCCTGCACGCGCGGCCTACTAGAATTCCTCGCTGAATTTTAACAATTAATGGCTTTTAGTTTAAACGGACGTGACGATATGATTTAAAATCGAATGGTGTATACTATATTATATATTTATTCTATGCAGAGACGATTCATATGCGAAAGTTGGATACGTTCCTGGAATTGGTCCAGGTTCGTATTTCATCCGGAATCGAACCTCATATCCCAAACTGCCACCGAATTTCTCCTCTGAACAACAAGTGCCGATCGCAGTTAATATTGCTAAAGCTATTCGGCATCTACCTACCGTGTCGCTAAAAATTCATTTGTTCGCGGAGAGCTCTATATTGAAACGCAATAAATATTGTACTTTGCGCAAAGCGGGAAAGAATTAACGTGCCAGAGAATTAGTTGTTTCGGTCGTATTGAAATTGGAAATATATTGAATTAATTAAAGTGACAAATGCTCAATTAAGAATCGGAGAAACGCACGCCGACGGCGATCGCAACGGCGCGCCACAGGTTTTAAACGTCGCGTCGATATTCGCAGACACAAAAGCTGTTCAGGTCGAGGGGCGCGCGTCGAGATCAGAAAATTAATTTGTATATCCTCGCGGCGCTGCCGACGGTGATGACGATTGTACGATCAGAGGAGAGCACTAATGAGCACAACCCTTCCAGCCCGCGAGCTCTTTTGAAAAAGCTGTCTCGCCGTGCAGACGAAACCAATCCGATGCTCTCAATACATTTTTATGAACAAAAATGCTTCCCACATTTTATTGTTTCATACTCACATCGTTTCTCTGTCTTCTCAATTGTTCTGATTAAATAATAATTTACGGATAGAAGAAGATTTAAATCTAACCAACAAACGTTCGATTCAGTTTTTTATCTATGCTAAAAATCAATTGGTTATTTACTACGTCATATTGAAAGGACGGTGAGGATAAAACTTCTTTTATGAGTTGACGCGCGAGAGGAAGTGGGACAGAGAGACAGAATTTTATGGTGGCTCTGTGCCCGGAATTAATTACCGCGTCGAGTGATATCAACGCGATTCGCCCTGTGAGAGGGTGCAGGGAGCTGAACGCGGGCAACGCGGCGTGGCGCAAAGGGCGGAGGCCCTGAATCGATTGATCTCTTGTCTTTGAACACGGGAGACAGACACTATTTGCCTGTCGCGCAGTGTGTACACGTAGTTTACCCAGAGCTTTGGCGGGTCAATGCATCGAATTGCGCTATCGAGTTTCTGGTATATACGCGCACCGTCTGCAACTATCCTACCCGCCACATCGCCATCGCCACCGATCCCCGCGATCCCCTCGCCCCCGCTCGCGTTTCACCGTGTTCAACGTATATTACCCGAACCTTGTAGAATGTGGCGTCATAAACTAAGGGCCGCGGATAGGTATTTGCGGGCAACAGTTCCATTTCCTAACGCGAACAGGAATACATTCAGCCCGGGCCGCGTGGCCCGTTTCGTGTCCACGAAACTTTGGATTTATATCGACCGCGCGCCTGGCAGCCTCGACCCACCCCCAAGTATCCCGCAATAACAGGCCGGGGTGTGCGCTTCATGATACTTCTGACACAATTTTCGACCGCTGTATGTTTAGATTTCGGATAAGCTCGCGTATATCTAATAGAACGAAAATGGTTTAAAAGGAAAATTAATGTGGTACAGTTTTTCCTGGGAACAGACAGAATTTGTTACAAAGATTAATAATTTGAACATCACCGTGTCGAGCTAGCTGTGAATTATCGCACTGAACAAGCGCTTAGGCCAACGATAACTTATTCATAATATCACAGCAATCCACTCTTCATGTTTTACTGAGGACAGGCAAATTAGGTTTGTTGAGTATAACGCTTCGTCGTTAAAGTTTCACTTAGCGAATCAAACTTGATCGCATAACCTTTACGCATTATGTAACGAATTGGCTGATCAATCGCTTGGTTCGGCTTTATGGAAACCGGCGCGCAGCTGTCGCTTATCATTTTCTGAAATTACTGAAACAAAGTACCTCTGACCAAGACCGTGGAAATTCGATAACGATTACCATCTGGGACAAAGCGGCGCACGGACGATGCAACATGCACTCAGGACGCATCACGACTAATAAATAAGCAACGCTAATTAGCCGGCTGAGCCGTGTGTCGCGCCACGTTAACGCCCATGGCATTCTTCTATCATGAATTCGGCAAAGGCCGTTACCTTTGAACTCGACGCTTTTCATCCGACCGTTGTTGTTAAAATATCGTCAATGGGATCTGCCGTGTGGAAAAAAATACATGGAAATCTCTCTTCATTTTTCAACTTTCATCTAATTGGTTAACATGTTTAATAAAATCTTGCCCCTTCGATTTCCATGATATATGCCTCACTACGCAGTTTATTACATTTCAATAACTAGATTGAGAATTTTAATGCAAAAAGTTACGATATCGATTTAAAAAAAAGTAATTTAGGAAATTTCTTTCATCATGTAAGTATCGTATAATCGACTTTGGATATCTAATATATAGTTTTATATATTATATTTTTTCGATATTCAATCCTTCTATACTATGTGGGGATATGATGATAGGATGAAAATAGTAATAAATAAAATCTGCAGTCCAACTATAGCTAATATCAAAACCCAAATCAATAATAAGTTTCACGAACAAATAATTCCATATTCTACCATTTTCATCACNAAATGCGCCAGCTTTTACCCGTCGCTTTCAATTTTTAGCCGACCGCGCCGCGGCGCACAGTTTGTAAAAGGCGACTACGACGGTAACTCATCCGGGATCAAGCTGCCGCGATACGCTCGGATTCGTGGAAAGTGGGAACGATACCTCCATGCAGACTAGGCGCGGCGTTATAAAACGTGACGAAGAAGATGAAAAACAGCGTGATAAAACTTAAAAATTGTTCAAATTTTCGTCGCTCGAAAACAGCCGTCGGAAGAGTTACACGCCGCGCTGTACCCAAACGCGAACCGGAATTTATTCATCGGTGAAGATGAAATAGGGCACAATTGTGGAAACAATTTTTTATTATAGAAAACCCCCGAGCGAAAATGCGCGATAGAACGTGCACGTGATTAAAGTCTCGGTCGAGTTCGACTGAAAACACTGCGCCGATAAAACATCGGCGATTCACCCTAGCAAAAGGAGATGTCGAGAGCCGCGGGCGGCACGTCGAGTGCGCAAATTGTAAATGATTCGTCTGAAAACTCTAAATTGCGATTTAATTACGTTCACGAGGATTATCGAAGCGTTTATTCTCTTTGACGTCGTGTACGTATCAACTCTTTTCCCTCTTCGGCAACTTCGGGGTAGATACCCCATGCTCTCCTTTGCTCTGTCCTTTGTTCCCGAGCCCTCAATTACAAACCCGTTCCCGTCCAATCCGAGCCCCGCGCCAGTTATTCACGAGGGTATCCGTTTCACCGTTTGATTCTATTTTCATGGAAAAGTCACGCGAACCGNGAACGTTCCAGAAATTTCGGACGTTGAAAACTCGTAACGAGAGGAAAGTCATTTTTCCCTGGCCCTTTCCGCTTCCGAAGTTCGAATTATTATGTCGGTGGGCAACGCGAGCGGGCAGAAGCAGAGACACTCCCTTGGTTAGTTCCTCGTAGCTATTCGAAACGCCGCGCCGCGACGGTACAGAACGAGGTCGGGATCGAGATTAAAGTTCGAATTGAACTGAAACTACTTGCCGAGGATCGGTTCGAATTGGGGTTAATTAAGGATTACGATTAAGAAGGCTTTCGTGCCGCGGATACGAAATACTCTCGCCGTTCCGCGACCGATTGAAAGCCGTGGATAACGGAAAGACAGCTCCCGCGACAAGGACCACCGATGTCGTACACAATGGTCGAAGAACCGACTCATCCTTGAACCTGTCCGACCCAGCTTCAACCAAATCCAATTGAGATTCCGCGATTTCTTGACGTTATTATCACCTGACACGAATTTATAGTTATATACTTCGGAAATTTCCCTTCTCTGACTCGATAATCAATCGATGTCAATAATTTTGTTGTAGCAAATTATAAATAATACGTAAGATTTATTGACTTTATTTCTAATCTGTCGACACACGATTATTCATACTCGTTTAAGTAGATCGTCGTAAAATCCATACGAAACACGTTTTAATCGAGTCAAGAAGCAATCTACGCGTGGACTTCCTTCTTCGAATGAAACTTCAGTAATGAACGCTAAGACTCGCAAATAGAAAGCTAGAAGTTCAGAATTTCTGCCCCCACAACTCTCCTCGCGGTGTAACAATTCCAACGACGTCGCATCTTCGCATTCAAGAAAACAATAACGCGAATCCTCCAAAGCGGGGAGTATTCACAACAATCGTATCACCAAATCCCGGACTTTTCCTCCTTTTCAACGACCGCCACCGTACGAATTATTCCAACGAATTCGAATGCGTGACACGGACCCGGCGTACGGTGTTCAGCGCCTCGGAATCAAATCTGTCCTGACGTTTGCATTAAGAAGCCCGGTCTCCCGGCGCCGGAACAATGCATGCTAATTACCGGGCCGGGCAATTATGGTTCCCTCTTGCCATCGCCAGACAAGAACACGAGCCGCGTAGGACGTCGTCGAGTCGAAGGAATCGCCGCAGATGCAAGACGGAACTTTGTCCGGGTGTAACGAGGGAGGCTTTTAACAGACGGGACCGACGGGGCGGAGGGGTTCGAGGAGAAAGGAAGTCGTAAAGAGCGTGCAACTTCCGGAGCACCGGCTAGCCGTGCTCGATGAAAGAATTACAGGAATATGAGGGAAAAGAGAGCGCGGTAGTAGCTCGGTGTCGTTTGAGAAATTGGAAGGGCCACCCGGAATGGCGCGGCGACGCAGTTAAAGCCGCTGCTTCGAATTTATCGCTCGCCTTTGCCGTTGTTCGATAATTTCGCGACCCCTTTACGGCCACCACCGGTTGGTTCTCCGCTTGCTCGCCGGCGGTAACGACCGATTACGCGTTCCCGAGATCTATAAGACGAGTTCTTCCTCCGCTGGCCGCTGTTTAGAGATTTCCATGAATCCCATCGTCCCGCCGTAAAATCGTGTGCCGTTTTGCGTTATCAAACGCCGGCATACGGTTCCGCGGAATTGTTTCGTCGAATCATATCGATTCCGTGCAATCTGATCCGATTCATAATATACGGTTTCATAAAAATGGTAGGGGAACAGGTTGCGGATAACGTTAACGAAGCGCCGGCCAGAGAAATGGTTCGCACATGACCGAAACTGCGTACCTATGCAAATGCGCCAGCTTTTACCCGTCGCTTTCAATTTTTAGCCGACCGCGCCGCGGCGCACAGTTTGTAAAAGGCGACTACGACGGTAACTCATCCGGGATCAAGCTGCCGCGATACGCTCGGATTCGTGGAAAGTGGGAACGATACCTCCATGCAGACTAGGCGCGGCGTTATAAAACGTGACGAAGAAGATGAAAAACAGCGTGATAAAACTTAAAAATTGTTCAAATTTTCGTCGCTCGAAAACAGCCGTCGGAAGAGTTACACGCCGCGCTGTACCCAAACGCGAACCGGAATTTATTCATCGGTGAAGATGAAATAGGGCACAATTGTGGAAACAATTTTTTATTATAGAAAACCCCCGAGCGAAAATGCGCGATAGAACGTGCACGTGATTAAAGTCTCGGTCGAGTTCGACTGAAAACACTGCGCCGATAAAACATCGGCGATTCACCCTAGCAAAAGGAGATGTCGAGAGCCGCGGGCGGCACGTCGAGTGCGCAAATTGTAAATGATTCGTCTGAAAACTCTAAATTGCGATTTAATTACGTTCACGAGGATTATCGAAGCGTTTATTCTCTTTGACGTCGTGTACGTATCAACTCTTTTCCCTCTTCGGCAACTTCGGGGTAGATACCCCATGCTCTCCTTTGCTCTGTCCTTTGTTCCCGAGCCCTCAATTACAAACCCGTTCCCGTCCAATCCGAGCCCCGCGCCAGTTATTCACGAGGGTATCCGTTTCACCGTTTGATTCTATTTTCATGGAAAAGTCACGCGAACCGATGACAAACGCGGAGACGCTACCATATTAATGTATTTTATATACGACTTATTATAATACTTCTTTAAATTCCTTTGCCTCGAACTTTCGTCCGCAAATCGGGTAATGTGCTCGTTAAAAATGAATCTGACATGAGTAGATATTTGCAACGAAACATGACAAATCACATTTATGGTAAGAATAATTTATTTTTCGTTAATGGTAGCTGAACTAATATCAATAGATTAAATACACGTACATATTTAATCATGACAGTGCGTTATTGGAGAACGGGCAGAGATCGCAATATTTGAAGATTAATTTTTGACATGATTCGCATCCACCTCGTATTTTCATACTTTTTAATGTTTCAAATTTTTAATTTTACTTCTTGAAGTAATATCGGTACGTTTGGGAGTACGATTATTATTTATGCACCGTTTTCGATTCAGCGACGCGAATATCGATGATTAAACGCGTAACGATAGGAGGCCGAACAATGCCGGTATTTACGTTTACCCAATGTTCATTATTTACAGCAGGGATATTATAATCGTTAGCTCTTTTGTTACACGCCGTCCTCTATGGCGGGTAACCGCGGGTGTTGTTATTTGCGGACGTCTGTCATCGCGGCACAATGTGCCCTGTTCTGTCCATTTTGTTCTAAATGAATAGGCACGCCAACGTCATTTAACAGAAAATCTAAATGGCAACCGGGAAATTACCTTCAAAGCTATTCACGAGGTTTTCAATCTATTCCTGCTATCCATTCCCTGTTGCGAGTTCACTCTTTTTTAATACCTCAATATGTTGCACGCGTTTACATTCGGTCAAAATTGAAGGAAAATTAAACTTTTATAAAAAGAAATTTATAGTCACAGTATACATAATTAATTCTTGAACCAAGCCTCCCAAACATCGTGTGAGACTGCACGTGTGAGAGTGACATTATGTGAGTAGTTTCTACGAGAAATGAGGTACGATGGGATATAAACTGTCGGGACTTGAGAAAACAGTATGGTTGCGGCAGAAAAATAATGTACTATTTGGTAGAATTTAAGGAACACCTAAGAGATTTATGTCGATTTCTATGGTACTTGAAGAAAATAGATTGATGGGAAAAAATGATGGAAATGGTACTTTGTCTAACAATGGAAGATTATATTCTTCTAAGCAAGTATACTTACTTTCAAACGCGAAATAGGAAGGAATTGTTCAGTTAGAGAATTCGACAGACCGATGACTCAATATTAGCCCTCAAGTTTGGACATTCGACAAAGTTCTTGAACCGGAATATATTCTGTAACAGTGATCTCTACTCGAAAGACCGCGTAGGGACAATGGGGAACTCGAAAGAGCTCCAAGCAATGGCAATTCCTAATTCAGGAAGCACAATAGCGACAGTGTTTGAATCGGGAGAGTCCAATAGTGGCAATATCCGAATTGAGGGCTAGAACAGCGGCAATCTTCAAAGTGGGAAGCCTCGCAGGATGTATCTGTGTACATACTTACAGATCCATAGAGCGATCACTAACTTAAAGCTCTTGATGGCTCTATCCAAGGGTACAAAACAGAAAAGAAATAAGAACTATTGTACATTTTTCATTGTTAAAATCATTCGACCAAGAACATCACGTAAGAAATGATCACGCTCAAATGGACAATAAAAGAAAAAGAAGAATACAATAAAATAAGTGCTTTGCTAGAAACTAAATTACAGAATACATTATGCAATAATCGAGACCACTGCGACGTCCATAAAGTTTCCCTTTTAAAACACAGAATAATTCAGAGACACTTCGGTATGCATTGCACCAGCTACATTAATCGTAATTAAATATAAATTAGAACAGCGAGATACGCTTAATGTTTCGCACGCAATGATCGTTCCTGGGTAGGAACGACGTTTTGATAGCCTCGACGAGGCTACAAACTAGTATTACTTTCCGGATAAAATGAACGATAACAACTGGGAAGCGAAACTTCCCGCGAAATCGCATTTTGAGCGCGAAGTGCGTAAAACGAATTACCAGAAAGCGGCGCGCGACGATGCGACGCCGTGCCGCATTTGCATATCTTCCTGGGTTTTCCTGCCGCCGGTGCCCGCGACCAGAAGACGCTCGCAAGTTGCAACTTCCCGGAGCGCTCCTCCTGGGTTTATCTCCGCCGCGGAAGAATTCCCGCGGAGGTCTCGATCTCTCGCGACCCAGGAATTTTCCTCCAAGAGAATATCGCCGAAGAATCTTGCTCGACCGTGGACTCAATTTACCGCAAACGGAACGAATCATGCATTCCATGCGCACTTTTTCTAACCGTTTATGGCAAACTATTCGTTTCTTTATGTTCCTAAAAGAAATGAACAAAATGTGGTATGGAGAGAACATTTTGTACGCTTTCTAACGGGAATTATAGTATAACGTCACAACGCTCTTTTATTAATGTATAATAATTTGAAATAGTTCATGAAGAAATTATAGAGATATTCTCCCTTAAATGCTATCTCGCATAAACACTGTGTAATGAAATATCGAAGAAACCGACTCGAATGTTCCCGCAACATGGTGGAAATTCACAGAGAGAAACAGGATACTCTCTCTCTAACTGCACACGTGAACGTAAGAAACTGCGGCGGTGAGCTTATTTGCATGGCGTTCCGCGGCGAAAACACGGCATCATATCTTCCGGGTAATGCTCGGACTCGTACGTGAGACCCGAAACACGAGAACACGCGCGAGGCAGGAAAGGGGAATGGGAGGGATCTCGAAATATCCTGCGAGATATGTGCCAGCCAGCGCAGCGCCTCGCCTTTCCTCGCTTTTTCCAGTTTCTACGGAGAAAATCGGTCGAAGACACTCGATGATAGCCGCGGTGAAACGACTCGAGTAACGGTTAAACGAACCGTCGAGTTCGTTTATAACTATGAAACCTGTTTTCTTGATTCATCATTTTCTTGGGTAATATTTGCATGTCAAATAGATTCGACTGCAACACCTCAGAGAAATATGATTATTCAAACAAAAATTTATATTTTTTTCATAACTTTACGTCATTCAAGCACGTTATTTTTTTCAATTGAACACATTGTTAACTGGAGTGTTTGTTAAACGTACGATCAATTTTTATTTACGTTACGTCAGAATGATGATTTAAAATTTTATATTTGTAACATTTTTTATGCATTCCGTTTTGCCCGTGGTACGAACGCGTCGAATTTGGATAGCTTTTTGATTAAATACAATTTCGATATTAAAATAATGTATATGTACTAAAACGAAATGTTTTTCAGAAATATTGGATAAATTCCCGATAAACAAATCATTCCGTTTCGCAGTATTGATCATTAAACAGTCGAATGCCGGACTGTTTTAAAATTACGTTAATTCGGTCGCAGAATCGTGATATTTGAATAAAAGTGTTGCTCGCGACGAGCCTNCAAACACAATTTCGATATTAAAATAATGTATATTTAATAAAACGAAATGTTTTTCAGAAATATTGGATAAATTCCCGATAAACAAATCATTCCGTTTCGCAGTATTGATCATTAAACAGTCGAATGCCGGACTGTTTTAAAATTACGTTAATTCGGTCGCAGAATCGTGATATTTGAATAAAAGTGTTGCTCGCGACGAGCCTTGGCTTTAGTCCGCTCGGTATATATCACACGCGCCGGGGTAAAAGTTTCCTTTGTTTATTGCTGAAAAGTATGCCGGTTCTCGGCGTTAAAAGGAAGGCATGAAAACGGCGGTAAAAAGAAAACAAAGAAAGAAGAATTAGCAAAATATGGTTACTGTTGGACAGGATCAAAGTCGTATTTTTCAGACACGGTGCATTATTCATGGTGAACCTGTCTTCTTCTATTACTCGCGAAAACTGGGGATTTTCTGTAGTGTCCAATCCTTGTTATTCCAATCTATGTAGAAGCGTTTTAAGAAGTCCTTGTAAACTCAACATTTTCTTNAAAAAGGAAGGCATGAAAACGGCGGTAAAAAGAAAACAAAGAAAGAAGAATTAGCAAAATATGGTTACTGTTGGACGGGATCAAAGTCGTATTTTTCAGACACGGTGCATTATTCATGGTGAACCTGTCTTCTTCTATTACTCGCGAAAACTGGGGATTTTCTGTAGTGTCCAATCCTTGTTATTCCAATCTATGTAGAAGCGTTTTAAGAAGTCCTTGTAAACTCAACATTTTCTTATGATACTTTAAAAAAATACGACTCAGAAAAAAAAAGAAACTATGGTTTATTATCTTGTTATGATTGAATGCATTGAAATACTATTTTTATTGTGTGTTTCAATANAGATTTTCTGTAGTGTCCAATCCTTGTTATTTAAATCTATGTAGAAGCGTTTTAAGAAGTCCTTGTAAACTCAACATTTTCTTATGATACTTTAAAAAAATACGACTCAGAAAAAAAAAGAAACTATGGTTTATTATCTTGTTATGATTGAATGCATTGAAATACTATTTTTATTGTGTGTTTCAATATTTGAAATTTCATTATCCCGCGCAGTTACAATTGTAAAGCAGAAAAGAGCGGTTCGGTCGTGATTCGAAAATCACGTTTCGCGATATTCCAATTCGTAATACAATCGAATATTTGTTCGAGCGATACCATGGAACGAGAGCGCAAGGTGTCGCTAATAGCTCGTTCGCCGATGCAAATTGCTGTCCTTGCATCGCATTACGCGGCCGATCTACTCAATAATTCAAATCCCGCGACGACGCTCAGAATCTGAAACACCTTTCCTCCTTCCTTTGTACGTTTTTCCTTTCTATTGTTTGCCCGGGTGGCTTCGTAAATAATTCACACGCATAGGCGTCGCGAGGAACCGGTCGCTTTCATAAAACTCAGCATCTCACAATAAGTCTTCTTTTTCGGTCTCTTATATTAATTTTTAATTTTTTCCATTAAACATATTTCTTTTTTTCTGCACATCCTTTATTTTTTATTTATTTTCAACGTTAAGTTATTTTTATGGAATCAAAAAATTAAAATAACAAATCTCCGTGCGACTAAATAGTGATATTTTAAATTAAACACAAAGANTATTGAACACAAAGATCTTCTGTCTACTTAATAATGATTTTACATCTGCGATAAANTTTAATAATGATTTTACATCTGTGATAAAATTATTTGACCAAGACTTCTATAAATATTTTAGGGGGGATTGATTTCTTTTACAAACACTTACCGAAATTGCTCTTGTATCTCCGGCGTCTGGGGGCGTCGGATCGCGACGCCAATGCGAAAGTATCTGAAATTCATGAATCTATCGGCAACGAGACGCAGCGCCCGGTTTAAAATTCCAATCATATTCAAAATAAATAATTAAATATGCATTCATCGATGTCCCGTACCACCTTTTATTACGTTTCCTTGGGCTACGTTTAGGTAAGTTTAATTGAAAGCTACGCCTCTGGTAATAAAACGTCTCGGGAAAGATTGGTTCTTGAGGTACGCTATACTTTCATAGCAATACTTTTTAAAAAATATTACTGTATAAATTACATTGTCCGATCAAACTTAATATATTAATAAAGTGATTCTATCAACTTGGCACAATTTGCCGAAACATTTATATCAATCATTATAACATAAGAATTCACACTCTTACAAAACTCCGAAAAATGGCAACGCAGTCGTGCGATGCTGATGCATAGAAAAAACTTGCAATTTACATTATTGTTATCGCAATTTGCATGTTTACTCTATCTAAAGTCTACCTCGAGGAATTATCAGATAATTAATATGCGACCTCTCTGCGACGTGGCTTGCCAGGTTCGGTCCGGTCACCCGAGTCAATACATAATGCAATTACTCGACAAGTGGGTGGAGAATGCCTCCGGGCGGTGCATCAACGCCCCAACGTTACGTTAACGCACCCCTGCGTGTGCACACGTGCAGCTACATGCGTTCCAACCCCGTAACCAGTGCGGCGCGGCGCGTGTACACCAAGGTACACGCGTGTACGCGCACCTGCACGGGATCCGATCGTCTCAAGAGCGGATAAGGGATAACGCCGATGAATGGCGATGATTTTGAGTCAAGCATCTGATGGACATGGTGGTGAGGAGTTGAGCTGATTTATCTGACGTATCTCGACAGACTGTTCTACGATTGTATACGACGGACAGCTTATTTAATTCTTGCTCGAGTTTTTCCTTGGTACCAACTTTGACAGATACATGGATATTTTCAATTTGGGAGATAATTGGAGGGTGAAATAATTAATTAGTTCTATGATTTATATATTTAATTCAAAGTGTACAATATGTACTTGATACGAAATCGTGGCATGTTCCTTCTCTTTCTTTGTCGAACTCAATAACAGAAGGTCATCGACAGGAGAGTATAGTCCAAATTCGATGGCATCGTACAAAAGAAGGGGATGTCGAGTGGAGAACAGGGGAGACCCGATCGTTGAATGGATACTCTCCGGTCGAGGATTTAATGAAGAATCGTTCAGGTCGTTGTTCGGTCTGGTTTTTTTTTTCAAGCACGCAATTAGAGTAATTGAGAGATTTCGTGTTGTTTCCGTTTCGTGTAACTTTGAATCCCTCCATGGAAATGTTTGCTTTCACCCGGAGTTCCACGGGCGGTGAGTGTCGCGAAACTCTCCCACATTTCATTCCTGCCATTCGTGCGAAATTGTCTGAAATAATATTATCTTATACAGTCCATTTTCATAACGCGATAAGTAGTAGAAAGTTTTCAATATTCAAGTTTAATCATCAGATCATTAAATCAAAGAGAAGAGTCTGTTCTAATAGAAAAGGATAACAGAAATACAGAAACCATCTACTCTCCTATTATCGGTTAAGTAGGTTTACGCTATCGTACTGTCACTATCGCAGTGAAGAGTATCAAAGCACTCTGAGTAGAATAGGAAGATACTCCTGATATGGATGGAGTGATCCGCGTTTTAGTCCGTGCACTTCGGCAAAGTTTCCAATGCATACCAGGCTAATACGCAGCAGCTTTCAGCAGCGATCGATTCTACCGCATAATTAATACCGATATTTGATTACAACTACGGAATTCGTGACGCGAACTATCAATTAAGAAACTTGCGACTTTAGAAAGTAGTTTCTCCGGAATTGCTTAAGAAAACGTCGTGCGGAGACAATTTTCAAGATTTACGATTCTAGAAGCTTGCAAATATTGAAATATAATAATAATTTTGACAGACGGTAATTGACTGATTAT
Organism: Ceratina japonica; assembly: GCA_019453355.1. Taxonomy (NCBI): domain Eukaryota; kingdom Metazoa; phylum Arthropoda; class Insecta; order Hymenoptera; family Apidae; genus Ceratina; species Ceratina japonica. The sequence goes on along the minus strand of SMSR01015877.1, from coordinate 372,074 downwards.
GAATTATTGTGCATAATTCAATCGGAAGTACTGTCAACTATTGATATATTAAAATATACGATTTGTGGTAATTTCCATAAAATATATATTCTAACAGTAAGAGAAACTGTAAAATTCATAGAAGTGTATTTCATTCTCTCTCAATCCTTAAGAGGCTGGAATTCTGAGAGACCCTTTCTTACAACAAGAGAAACGTTTCCTATAAAGTTTATGTTTCTGGTGAACAGTGATTGAGTTGTCAGATACAAAAAGGATCGTATTCTTTCTCCGTTATTTCTCCGTTAAACTTCTTTTTATTTTGAAACATCAAAATTATGTCAAAATCTAGCAGAATCAACGCCAGATCGAGAATTGAAGAAAGATACAGATTTATTACTGTTTTTTAATCTCGTCTCCCTAGGGGAAGTTAACGTAAGTTAGGAATCATCGTCCCAGGCTGTACATATAAATCAGTCGGGACATCTTTTGTGCACGGAAAATTGTGAACGCGAGGCAAAATAGGTTTGTAGATCCTTGAGATGGTGCATCGATAGTGGATCGTACACACGGCGCTCGGCATCTCACGATGTACCAGATGATAGATGCACGTGTTTAAGCGAGAGAATGCGGAAGCGTATGCCGTGTGACGTACCTTTTACGTGGGATCATTGATTCCGCGGGATACGGTATCGAAAGCCCATAAAAACGGATTTACGGGTGCCAGGAGTATAATAGTCGAGTAGGAGGCCGGTTCCATAGCGGGGTTAAATCGCGCGTTCCACGCTTCTCTCTGTATCCGCGAAACGGCTACGTCCCACCCTCGAAAACTCTCGGCACACCGGAGCAAGCGGCGGATCGTTTGGTCTCGTCGAACGAGGATCGATTCCACGAGATTGAAAAGAGAAAGGAACGAAACCGGGAACGTTATACCGCCAACAAACACGGCAATCGACGATTTTATGTATGAGTCAACTGTCACCGTTCTTAAATTGTACGTTTACAGTCTCATCGATTAATGTGTTTATGGTACAATAAAGACAGTCTTAGTTGTCTTACATTTCCTTTTATTCTGATTTCCAAGTGGAATTTCTTGAATACCTTCTTCATAATTAATTAAGCTCGTCTGTCTGTAAATGTTCGTTCTTATTTCTTCATGACAAAATTCGCATTATTAAGTTTGCTACAATTACGCCGTTAGTTGACCAGAGTAGCTCGTTAGGAAGTCAGGGACTCGGAGTAGAGACACGAGTTGATTATCCATTCAGAATATGTACCTCCATCGGTGTGCCCATGTTTTCAGCGTAGTCTCGTTGTAACTAAACGAACTTTTTCTCCCTCCTCTCTGTTTGCCATGCAATTTCCATTTCCCTTGTCTTGTCATCCCCGCAACACATTTTCTTCATTAACAGTTTTCTATTCCGCAATGGGAAGAAATGCAAGATTTCACTTTAACATAGTTTTCAAAGAAGTTTGAGCGTTTGCAGTGGTACGACTCAATGATTACTCCGGCAATAATTATCTCTCTTATTAATTCAAGATACGTTATTTGATATTGTTCGATCAAAGCGAAACGATTCACTGAACTATGTACATATTGTTGCAAAGCAAAAGATTTCAACGAAAACATGTCGAGTTTTCGGTCGAAATGAATTTCCATAGCTCGTTTCAGATTTTGGCATGCGTTATCATCATATCAACGTTTCGCGTTTTCACTAGGGCGGGTCACCTGTTTCATTAAGAACATTCCTTTCGTTATTGAAATTTTTCCTGCACAATCGCGTTATTAAACGTCCTTTCGGCTTTCACAACCAGCGGATAAATTGTAATCCCGAAAATTTGATTAAAAATCGTTTACGCGTACCTAGTCTGCTCACGCAACGAAGTTTTAGCATTTTTTGTGTCCTCGAAAATGAATTTCCTTGTCCGTTTCCACTGTACGATTTCCCTATTTGTCAGAACAATTAATACCGTTCTCCTATTAATATTTTTAATCAATTCCTGCGAAAAGAATTTCCTGTTATCAGCATTTTTTTGTAGTTGCTCGTTAATTTTCTACCCTCACCATAATTCGTCAGAATAAAAATTTGTTTTATTAATGATTAAACTACTTACATTACGAATTTTCATGAATTTAATCAAATCTACTGTCACATCACGTTGCAGATGTGCTAGACAGTTAGAGGAAAGCATTGACTCCTCCGTTTCATAATGCATCGCACGTGCGTCGTATCAATGCAATTACACAACTCAACGGAGTTAAATACACTCCGGGTGACGTTTACGTATGATCGCACCTACGGCTTATGAGTCGTCGTTAGGTTTCTCAAGCGTGCGTACCTACTCTTAATAGGATTTTCACTTATTCCTGACACCAGTTTCCTTAATGGAACTTTAAATTACATTATGACTTAAATTCAAATTTATTTGAAAACCTGAATTATATAATCTATGATAATAAATGTGTTAACATATTTCAAGCAACCCTCCACAATGCACATACGTGTAGCTCTAGGAGAGCTTTTGGACGTTAATAAAGGAATTAAAAAATGAAGAGGAAAGCAGCTCCGTTGAAAGGGTGCGAACGCGACGTTCATGTATCTAAATCAGATTTATCGAGGAAGCCGAGGAAGGAGCGTCATCGTGAATAATACCTAGACGAAAAGGAGCATTGTTGCATGGTTACCACGTCATTCTGGACACACGTAGGATCCAGGAGTATAACGCGGTCCGTGGTTGAAAACGTTACCACCGAAAGCGAACAGGAAGCCTTCGCCCGACATTCACTTGGCTTTCTCTAACGCGGTGCCGCAAGAACACACGGTCTCCGGGATCCTCAAAATCTTCCTCTGAAACGGAACCGCGCTAGCTCGGATGCTCCGCCGAGGCAGCAGAGAATAGAAATTCTGTAGTCGTGCCGCGCAGATCAAATTTCGGAATTGTTGAGACGGTTAATGGAGGAAAGAGGTTCGTCGCAGACCTGACTAAATGTGCGCAGTCTTGTTTTGTGGTAAAAGAGAAATGCTCTCATATTGCATTATGAATCTCTGAGAAGAAGAATGCATTAACAAATGAGAGAGAAAGAAACTACAAGATTTATATCACGTTATAATTATCTTTTGTTTTTTATATATTCATTAACAAATGCAATTCATTAAAATAATTTCCTAAAATAAACGAGTATATGAACAAAGGGCAGATTTCAGTAACGGTTTTATTATTTTGAATTTGCATTGATAAAAATCATGATTTTTTTCAGTCAAGTCGCTCTGTCGTAATTGTGTCTGTCCGTTCTGCCATCCATCAAAGCTATTGCTAACGAGTCTGAAGTTCTCTGCTGGCCGAATGATCACTTCATCCTCCAGGCCATAGGACCTATAGGACATAGGAGGGCTCACCTGTCAATGGCCGGCGACTATTAAACGCGTATAACGGGTTAGAGGGTGAACTTTACGGAGGGTTGACAATGTTCAAAGGGACTTGTGTGCGTATATGTCATGGGAGGAGATCGTCGGTTCGCCTGGCTAGGAGGTCGACCCTTCCCGAACGCTTTGTTAATGGCACGCCTCGAGATCATTAAAGCGATTTCGAGCGCGGTCCGCGAAAATCACGCTACGAGAATCGTGGAAACGCACGCACACCCGGCGCGCCGTGTCTACCGTTTTCACGCGCTGCTACGAGCCGCTCCGTTAATGGTTAAATGCGCAACCGCACCGAATGATAATTAAATGTAATAGCTGGCGGCTGAGTGCCTACACACGTGTTCGGTGGAAGATTTAAATTGATGAACGCGAGGGCAAAAAGGACGGCTCTCCGTGTCGCAGCATGTGACTTCGCATAAAGTTACGAATACAGTTACATAACATTGCACTTCTCTTGTAAAGTTGAGCGAATTACAAACTCGCCATTAGGACATTAAACGTCTCGTGATACCACTATTAACTTATTCTATATTCGCATATATTATTTTCTTTTTCGTGCTCGTAGGGCGCACTGGCGAAGTTTGATCGTTTAAAACTGGGACGCTCTGTATATTGATCGAGTGTTTTTAATGAATACTTGCGAGAACGCTCACCGAGTATTAGTTACGGGCACACGATTTTACGAGGAGAAGGCGTCGTAAAAAGCAGACGAAAATTCTTAGCGACACGCGGAAAGGACTGTATCTACCTGGGCTCGGCTAATGCGGAACGCGCATCAGAGGTTTAGTGCACGGCACAGCAGTTTAGCGATGCGTCGTCGTTGCAACATAACGGCGTCGAACATTAAACTGACATCGTGCGAGCGAGCGAGCGAGCCAGTTCATCCTGCCGGTAGTTTATCGTCGCAGGATTTCCTCCTTTCGTCGTTTGCCCGCCGCAGCCTAATGGGAACATTTACTCTGAAGGGCTAAACCGCCTCCGACCGTTCCGGAGGATAGATCCCCGCCGAAAGATCAATACTCGGACGGATGTCGAGTTGTTTAAGTGTGTTTGCTACGATAAACAGGTACATAGCCGGAGCAGAGACGATGGAGAGACACGGCAGCCGTGAATAGCCGTGGAACAATCTGATTCCGCCGGAACACCTATACGGTGTTCCGTGTTGCGGGTTACCTTAACACATTATGCAGCATTTCGTACAAAACGGACACAGAAAGAAAAGGAAATCAATAATTGTAACGAAACTATTTTATATTTGACAGGATTGAAAGATCTGCTTTTAGTTTTACAAACGAGAAATGCATTGTTTCTCGGAAAGACGAAAATCATGTTAAAATCGAGCGCAAAGTATCGGCGGAAACGAAAAGCGTGCCACGTGTTTGAATAAACATTTGGAAATATGTAGTCGATTCTCGGTTTGAAAAAGGATCACACGAACGGGGCAGGAGGGCGAGAGCATTCGATATACCGATGCTTGTCCCTCGTCCACGCGACGACGACGACGACCCTTCAAGCGACGCGGAAAAATCGCAGGAAAATTCAAACGCGCGACTTTCTCGTTTAACCTCGGTAACCACCGAAGGGAACGGTCTGTGGCCTCGGAAGTGGATTTCTCGGCTAGTCGAATGCGAAATCGTCGCCAGACAGCTGCCCCTGGGGCACCGCGCGATATTTTATTCTTATCTATGCCTCGTCGCGCAGGTAATTTCTCTTTTGGCTCGTACCTGCCGACTTCGGACATCACTGTGTCCTTTGAGCGAGATAAGAATAATGAAAGCCGTATATGTACATTGGATTTTATTACCACTTTAAAACAAAATGAATGGACGGTAAAGTCTAATTTGATCTCAAGTTGTTTTAGTTTGCTCTCCTTAAAAGAATTTTTTAATTTCCGTCGCGTAATTTTCAAACGAAACGGTATAGTAAAAATGGAAAATAATCCGGAAGTTAGACTAGAGTGTAAAGTTTCTGAAGAGATCTCTTGAAAGGAGAACATAAAAACGTCGGAATAATTCATACTTCGTATCCTCTTACTACTCCGTTGCGAAACTCGATCGGCTACTTATAAAACCGGAAAAACGATGGTCTGTGGCACGAAGAGAGGAGCGTACAGTTAACGAAGCGACTCGCTAGAAGTAAATTGAAATTGGATGCAGTGACGCGAATTATTACAATCTTTCCGGTTGCGTCTGGAAGCTATACATTTTTCCCAGACTCTCTGCTTGCGTATCGTTGCCATATAACGTTTAATGGCTTTTCGTTCGCATCTTTCATCACTAAATATTCCGCAAAAAACAAAGCGATTGTTGCAATCTCCGTTTTGCCGACAAATTAACTTAAGAAAATGAACAAATTCATCTCGAAATATGACAAACATTTCATTATTTTTTAAACGTATTCAGAGATTTGTTACTGGTAAGATGAACATACATGGATAATTAAAAATATCGTCGAAATTTTCACAAGAGCCAGTATTATTGCTGTCCATGTAATTCATACAACTGACGGTGAAGACACGTTCTTTACACGAATGACTTTAGTATACGTAGAATCCTGTAGTAGTCTGACAAAGACGTTCTCATGCCACTCACCGCGGGATGATCTGGCTGCGCGATGTGGGGCCAATAATTCTCTCCTGATTCCACGATTTACTCGCCGGCTTAATGGCGAGATTGACACGAACGCAGTACAATATCCGGCGAAGGGAATATTAAAAGAGTCAATTCGCATCCCCTCGATTCCGTCCGCGTGACGAACCGATTAATGGTCGGGAACGATATCCGACGGCCTCGACTCGTCAGAAATACGAAAACGGCAAGGAGTCCGCGGACGCAGGGAAAGGGGGCGGAAAAAACGTCGAACCAAGCGAGACACAGACGGGTGGATAACAGATTGTGACGTATAGAGCGAGGAAGTACGAAACAGAGGGCGAAAAAGAGGAAGGAATTCCATCGTAAAGCAACGCGCAGCCAGTGATTTGCGACTGGTCCTACGGGTATTTCCGTGGCCCGGACAAAATAAATTGTTGTTTCCTCTCGAGAATTCGAGGAGGACGAACCCGTAGCCCGCGAATGCCCCGAACAATATCTTTAGTACCTTCGAGAGCCGGGAGAGGTGAAGCCACCCACCCCCACAGCGCCCTATATCCCTCTCTCTCTCTCTCTTTCTCTTTTTCTCGCTCTCGCTTTCTTTCTACACAGCGCCGGTCGGTGTCCCGCTTGAACCGCGTTCAAGACTGAAATTTATGACACGTCGCGCATTTATATTCCCGCACCTTCCATAAATTTTACTTTACGCGCATGTAAGTGGCTCCACTTTTGTTCATAGATTCCTACGACTGTCAGATTTATGCTCGCGTACGTGCCGCGATTCGATGAGACACGGATCGGGCGGGGACGGAAATGGAAGGATACTGCCTTAATAGGTGTTAGGTATCCCGTCCTAACGGGCCCAAATAAAGACGTTGAGATACCTTCGCGAAACTTGATTTAGATTTCCGTGGACCCCGTTCCTGTCTATCAAATCTCATTTAATTCCGACCATTAGAAGTGAATTGTCCTTATAAAGCACGTGGTTTTACAGATTACAGGTTTTTATTGGTAGTCCAGTCACTAAACTGTTAATTCATATATTAGTACATGTCTCTTGCATTTGAACTGATAATGAGAAAAGATCCAAATCGTGGTTGCATCGATCGATCATACTTTTGGCTCTGTGGGGACGTAAACCTTGAACCGAATAGACGTACGGAAAAATTTCATCGTTCACTCGTCGTGAGGTGAAAAACTCTTTCGAAATAGAATTCCACCCTTAACCCGTGCCATCCCGTTTGATAAACTCCCGCGAACTAATCCCAGCCCGTCTCTTCGATGATTCGAAAAAAAAAAAGGTAAAATCGACGACTGGATCGATCCCGGCCGACCAGGCGTCCCGATTTTCTCGTGGAAAAAAGTTTCTTGGGCCGGTGGTTCCGTTAGCTTATATTACATTGACGGGCACCATGCGATGATCGGTTTACGGGAAAATCGTTGGCTCTCTCGTCGCCGGGCGACGTTTTGTCCTCGTAAAAAAGGTGGGAGCCAATCCAGAGGATAACGGACAACCCGGCGGGAAAAGCTTTCACCGTAAGAGATCTGGGCCACACCGCGCTGCACCGGCAGCCTGAACTTTCCCAAATTTTTTTCCTTGCTCCGCGTTTCTCGACCGTTTGGTATTATAAAAGCTGCATCCTTCCCCAGTTGCCCTCTTCCCTCGTCCTGGATCTCCATGGATCGAACCGCGTCGCCGGATAATAGGATGAGGATCGTACGTTTTGCTTGCCACGGTCTGCGGCCGCTTAAATCGAATCTCCCCGGATACCGTTGCAAGGGATGCAGAGCGGAGGGATAAGTAGTTAAGATATCGAATGAGATCACGTTTTTTTCTTCCACGCGCGGTCCTATTTCCAACTTTACGCTATCTCGCCATCGCGTTCGACGAGGACCCGCCCCGAATCTGCGAAATAGGCTTTCGCAAATGACTACGGGACGATTTCCATTTAAGTATATTTTAATCCCTTAATTGTTTCCCTCTCTTTAAAACTAATTCTTCGTCATTAGATCATTTTCGAGAACAATTCAGGTATTACAATTATTATGATTTAGTGGTGTCGTTCATGAATAGAACCTACATCGTTTAAAACATGTTTAATCGTGGTGCCGTATTTAAACGAGAAGCTGTGGTTTAGGGGCAATTTGACGCCGTTACAGTCCCTGGGTAATCTTAATCCAATTAAACAGCATGTGCAATGGAATTACGTTGCGTAACCGAGCCCGCTACAAATTCGATTAATTTTTATATGTTACGCCAATCAGTTTGACAAACATTCCCCGTTTAATCAGCCTGCAAGTTAGTACAATTCCGTTTCGGTTGAATGAAATCATCTGCGTTTCAATACACGAAACACCTTGAGATATAACAAAACGTTTAAATAATGCTTTTAGGTATTCATGTGTGAATAATAAACGAAAGTGAAAGTGACACAATTGTTTTTATTGTTCATACATCGAACTCTTCAATTTTCTCCAATATGAAAGAAAGAAAAATAGCAATCTGCTTAAAGATTTCAAATTCGGATTTCTGAAATTTCGTGCATCAAACAGCGATTTAACAGCAGTGTATTACTTCACTCTTATTAAGTCAGACAACAAGGAAAATGACTAAATTTTGGAATTTCGAATTAAAATATTCTTTCTTGTATTTGTCGTCCACAAGTAAAATAATATAAATGAAAAGAATGGGAAATATGGGGTAGATGAGGTTTGCTGATTTAAAAAAAATTGAGTATATTGCAAATGTAGTACACAATGTATTGTATAATAGATTATAAAATAACAATTTCAAAACTATAATTTTTATAAATAACCAGTCNGTTTAACAGCAGTGTATTATTTCACTCTTATTAAGTCAGACAGCAAGGAAAATGACTAAATTTTGGAATTTCGAATAAAAATATTCTTTCTTGTATTTGTCGTCCACAAGTAAAATAATATAAATGAAAAGAATGGGAAATATGGGGTGGATGAGGTTTGCTGATTTAAAAAAAATTGAGTATATTGCAATTGTAGTACACAATGTATTGTATAATAGATTATAAAATAACAATTTCAAAACTATAATTTTTATAAATAACCAGTCATATATTTCTCAGTTTGTATTCTACTATAATGTTTCATGTAGGCTGCACATTCCTTCAAATGGACAATCTTGATCTCGCACGGGATAGAGAGCTTTCATTGTAGTTAATGGACATGGCAAGTATATAGGACAGCCCGGTAAAGGTACTTGTCTTTCTTGATGCATGAACACAACGTGAGGAGATCCGGTACAACTGAAAAAGCAGATACAGATCACAACAGTTTAATAATTAGATTAGACGCACATAAATGCTCAGTATATTTACTTGTATAAAACGAATGCGATGTTAGTTCCGAAAGTATCAATAACTCCGGTTCTCCACGCTCTGTCAGTGGCATACAATGAAAATAAATCATGTGTTAAATGTTGATCGTCTCTGTAAACACCTAATAGAGCCAACAATTTCAGGATCGTCCCCGAGTGAGTAAAATATGCTGACACCGATGGCCCATCTGTTGACCTGTAAGTAAATGATGAATTATTTACATAGTATTTATTGTATTTAAATTTTATAAGATAAAAGAAACAGAAATTAAGGACATACATTAAAAAGTTGAAAACATCTGTCATAGCAGGACAGGCTTGTTCATATGTTAACTTGTGACCATATCCGTCTACCCAATAGTACCCTAAATCGTCCGCAAATTCCAACACCTGAGGTGTAATGATTAGAATTATACAATTAAGATGAATGATAAGAATAATTCCTGAATACCTACTTTAAGATCATGTAGAGAGAATAGTTTACACCACGGTGAGTCTGAATTTTTGTACCACGAGGTCTCGAAACCACATATGAGATACATCAAATATATATATTCTGAAATAAACAGTTTTTCATGTTTTTTTCCGTTCTTCAATTCTCGCGTATTTACAACTAATTATTACCATCAGCAATTTTATGGCCGATAAGTTCGGAAACGTCATTCACCATTTTCCTGTAAACTTCGCTTTCCATGAACCTCTTTTTCTCTATTTGCGCGTCGGGATTGTACTTCACTGTGAAACGCCAACGCTGACAACGCTTATAAAACTGTAAACTTAAAAACGGAATGATCAGAAAACAAGAAAAATTATATCTCCTTACACTGATATGGTTGTAAATTATTACTCTCAACACACGATCGTGGTATTCGGGTTCTAGATATTCAACTCTCTCACTGTTGTATTTACCAAACAGGCCAATAGCGAAATGCTTTGCACTTTTCTCTGTGCGTTGAGTGGCAGTGTACTTAAACTAAAAAAGTCTTATTTAATAAACATGACATGGAACTATATGTACAAAAATAAAAGTTACACATTTATTCTTATATTTACTACCTTATAAATTCGATTGTCATAGATTTCTGGCATGATACTAGAAAATCTGCTCTGATATCTTTCACTAATATCAATCATTTCATTTTCACCTTCTTCAGCTAGTTTCATTGCATAGTCTTCGGTGAAAGTAAGCTGCCAGTGTCTGAATGAATCTATAATTTCCTCTGACAATTGCGTCTTATTTCCCTCATAGTTTTTTAAGATAAGCTTTTGTAATTGCGGCAGTCTCTTTATCAAATGTGGTATATATTTTTTACCAGGATATCTCGTGCCATGTCTCAACATTAGCCATATCTTCTGTGGCTCACATCCTGCAAAGATACTTCATTAGCATTACATCGACAATAACATTATTTCACTTAGTAATTAAATAATACTACCTAGAAATTCCAAAGGATCATCATTAGTGTTTGATACGAATCTGTATGGTGTTTTTGTTGCCAGTCTACACCTATAATCGTCATTATACAAAAGGCAATCATGCACGTAGGCGGATAGCACAATTATTACATTGATACTTAAAAATATATAAACAATCAATATCCCCGGCATCTTCGTAGTAACGTCCATCTGCATAAAACCCATAAAATACAATACGTTACAGATATCAAGTGTTTCACATCACTGCGAAATTATTAAACATATTACAATTTAGAAATATGCAAGTAGATAATTCATTAGAAATCTTANGCGTAGGTGGATAGCACAATTATTACATTGATACTTAAAAATATATAAACAATCAATATCCCCGGCATCTTCGTAGTAACGTTCATCTGCATAAAACCCATAAAATACAATACGTTACAGATATCACGTGTTTCACATCACTGCGAAATTATTAAACATATTACAATTTAGAAATATGCAAGTAGATAATTCATTAGAAATCTTATTTTGTGTAAGAAATATTTGTTGAAAATAACTTAACCTTTATATTGTATTATAGAACTTTGTTGTATGCATCGAACACGAACGCGCAACGTAATAATCTTTGGTTTAAATAAAATATCAAAAGTAAACTTAATTTAATGATATAATCAATTAAATATACATTATTATACTCATATTTATATTATAACACCATCGCCGGCCAACGACAAACGTTTGAATCAGTTTGAATTCAAAGAAAAACAATCAGTACTCAGCATGGTACAAAAAGGGTCAAAGTCAAAGTCGAGATGGTCGAGATTGGCGCGCTTCATTGAACTACTGGACGTTGTTTTATTTTGATAATAATCATATATTATTGGAATAACATGAAGTGACTTTTCTCTATAACAATTAAAAATACATCAAGAATAAGATTCAAAATACTATTTCATTTTCATTATTGTTAAAACATATTAGAATGAAAGTATTCTAACCTCCCTATTTCTTTAATTTTTACACATATTAACGCATAAAGAAAATTACTCATTGATTGCAATTATAAGTTTGCAAAATCTTTTAATTAAAAAAAAACTATTTATGTACAAAAATAAAAACTGTGTTGTTTGATGTATGAATAAACCAACATTGTTGACAAATGTTAGTATATACTTACAATTCCAAATAGATAGTTACAGACTTTCATATAAAATAACAGAAGTTGTAACTAAGCTGCTTTGTAATTTAGATGGGGAAGAAAAAGAATATTCAGTCAACACCTGCACCAGTACCTGGTCGAGTGAAAGTTGAAATCAAAGATGAACTGGGTAAGGAGAAATGTTACATTAACTTCTAATGTATTAGAGAATGCATGTTATTTATGTACTAATTAATATTAAAACATGCACTGTTTCAGGGGACAGTGAAGTTCTTGTTGCAAGAGATCGTTTGAAAGGTGCTCTTAGAGAATTATTGCAACACAGTGACACAGGATCATCAGCCGAATCAAGTGAAGAAAGTTCTGCGCAAGAGAAACATAACATAAAGAGAATGTAATCTTTGTGTATACTGATTTACCTCTTTCTATTACCAAACAACAGCACTTGTTTCATAATGATTACATGTACAGGTCTAAGACTATGGGTTTTTCTCAACCACGTAAAGTACGTCGCCGCAGACAAGTCCAAACTGACACCTTATTCCATCATACTTATGTAATGAAATTATTCGATAGAAGCGTTGATTTAGCGCAGTTTCAAGAGGACACGCCACTGTACCCTATATGTAGGGCATGGATGGCGAATCAACCGAGAAATCCTAATCTGGTACCAAAGTGAGTAATAAAATAATAATTGCAAAATTTCATATGCTTAAATATCATCCATTCATTTTGACTTTCATACATAACGATCTTACATTACTCAGTTATTTCTAACACAATTTCGTAGATACATATTAGGTAAACATAATTATGAACAATAATGTTCATGGAGACTGTTGAAAAATACACCATTAGTACTTCTAGGATCTAATTTGTGTACTGTTGGCTCTTTTCAGAATACGTAGTCCGAGTCCAGAAATAGTAAATGAAATTAATGTAAGCAACAACATATTGGATAGTAATGGAGAAATTCGTGATGTCTATTACTTGCCACCACCGCTACCTTGTGAGGAAGCTATACCTAGGAATCGTATACCATCACCAATACTTAAAGAAAAGGAAGAATTAAATTTAGATTATGTAAGATACCCGATATCGAAAAAATTCTGGTTATTCATCTACTATACCTTTGTGGTACACTCACATTATGCATGATACAATATAGGACGGACAAACTTTGAAATCACGAGAAACATTGTTGAAAGAACATAGAAGACATTGGAACTCCGTGCGGAAAAAGTGGCATCAACAGGCACATAAGAACGAACAACGTTTCGGAGAGAGCGCAAGCATTTTAAATACTATATTCAAGAGGTCTGTATGGAAGAGTGCGTGGATAAACAAGTGGAATTATGTAAAAATACTTCTAAGAGTATATTTTAATGTTGCGAAACATAATTTTATTATAAAAAAACATTTTCGTTTCAGGGCGCAATCAGAATTTGAGTAGTCCATTTATTGGCAGATCGTTGACATCCTATTGACAATAAATTAAATATGACTTTTCCATGAATTACGTATAAATATCTTCTTCTATTGTGTATCTTATTTCCTATTTGTAGAAATATATTTCCCTTTTTATTACAATATAATCAATAGNGAGATAAGAATAATGAAAGCCGTATATGTACATTGGATTTTATTAGCACTTTAAAACAAGATGAATGGACGGTAAAGTCTAATTTGATCTCAAGTTGCTTTAGTTTGCTCTCCTTAAAAGAATTTTTTAATTTCCGTCGCGTAATTTTCAAACGAAACGGTATAGTAAAAATGGAAAATAATCCGGAAGTTAGACTAGAGTGTAAAGTTTCTGAAGAGATCTCTTGAAAGGAGAACATAAAAACGTCGGAATAATTCATACTTCGTATCCTCTTACTACTCCGTTGCGAAACTCGATCGGCTACTTATAAAACCGGAAAAACGATGGTCTGTGGCACGAAGAGAGGAGCGTACAGTTAACGAAGCGACTCGCTAGAAGTAAATTGAAATTGGATGCAGTGACGCGAATTATTACAATCTTTCCGGTTGCGTCTGGAAGCTATACATTTTTCCCAGACTCTCTGCTTGCGTATCGTTGCCATATAACGTTTAATGGCTTTTCGTTCGCATCTTTCATCACTAAATATTCCGCAAAAAACAAAGCGATTGTTGCAATCTCCGTTTTGCCGACAAATTAACTTAAGAAAATGAACAAATTCATCTCGAAATATGACAAACATTTCATTATTTTTTAAACGTATTCAGAGATTTGTTACTGGTAAGATGAACATACATGGATAATTAAAAATATCGTCGAAATTTTCACAAGAGCCAGTATTATTGCTGTCCATGTAATTCATACAACTGACGGTGAAGACACGTTCTTTACACGAATGACTTTAGTATACGTAGAATCCTGTAGTAGTCTGACAAAGACGTTCTCATGCCACTCACCGCGGGATGATCTGGCTGCGCGATGTGGGGCCAATAATTCTCTCCTGATTCCACGATTTACTCGCCGGCTTAATGGCGAGATTGACACGAACGCAGTACAATATCCGGCGAAGGGAATATTAAAAGAGTCAATTCGCATCCCCTCGATTCCGTCCGCGTGACGAACCGATTAATGGTCGGGAACGATATCCGACGGCCTCGACTCGTCAGAAATACGAAAACGGCAAGGAGTCCGCGGACGCAGGGAAAGGGGGCGGAAAAAACGTCGAACCAAGCGAGACACAGACGGGTGGATAACAGATTGTGACGTATAGAGCGAGGAAGTACGAAACAGAGGGCGAAAAAGAGGAAGGAATTCCATCGTAAANCAACGAATGAGCTATAAATAATATACTGTAACAGTGTATCACTATTCTTAATAGAGCTAAGTAGCTACTTACATTTATTTTATCACGGGTATAAAAAGGAACTTCGAATAGTTTTAATTGCCTGAACATTGAAGAGAGGCAGTTTTTCTTTAATAGATTGTTGTTACATAGAACATTAATTAAAATATTAATCCAACACGTACTTGTATACATATATCAATGGATCTTGATGCTAGAATTTTCTTGGAGATGTGATTCTAATCACTAGGAGAAAGGACAAAACGTGTGGCCGTCGAAGGCTTGAGAATTACAAGCTTTTTTTATTTTGGAATATTGACAGTCGTAACTTACAGTACGTACTTTCAACAAGATTGTTTCCCTACTTTCGGTTCATTACATATCATTGCAATTCGATGCAATTCGTAAATGAAACTAAAAAATTTCTCTGACCTCTCCCCCTTTCTCTCTCTCTCTTTCTCTCTCTCTCTCTCTCTCTCTCACAGAGCAATTGTAATTTTCAAGACTTCTGAGTATTACGTATATATTTTCACCATTATATACCCCGTACTCTCCTCTATCCCTTTTCATTCATATAAAATGTAGCTAAGAAATAAATAACATAATTTAAATCATTTACTTTCATAGCTATCGCTATATTATTTCCACCATTTGACCTGTACTTCATAATCATATATTATTGTAATAACAAATGTCTGTTGTTTGTTGTATAAACAAAAAGTTTACTTCCTAATATATTTTATGAATCGTAGGAAATGATCTCGCGCTTGACAGCTACGCGGAGCTCGCGTAGCCGGAAGATTTCACGTAGTCGTGGAAGTGTATTTTGACAGAATCATTTAATTCAGCGGCTATTGCACGTTTCATAGAAGTTCACTTGTCCGTGAGAGATAACTCCAACACTTGTCGAAACGTTTCTTCTTCCAGCATTCGTCGCTGTTCTTCCTCTAATTGCTGTAATTCCGATAATCTTAACGCCAATCGTAATTGTTCCGCAGTGTCCTCGAGCGTGTCCGAATCCTCTGCCTCGTTTCCCTTGTCCAAATTATTCCGACTGCTCGCACATCCTGCAGTAGCGTCCTGGCATAGCGCTAGGCTCGCTTGAATAGCTCTGTATTACAAAGTACGATCAATCAGTCAAAAACAACAAGAATGATTTTTGTATGAGAAATATACACAAAATCACTGAGTGTCTACGAGATATAAAATATGTACACAAATCAAGGACTATAGCTTTTCTAACATCTGGCACGATGTCTTGAAAATACGCTGCAAAAGATATTTATGCGCATACATGTACATTATGAAATATTTATCGTGTAACTAATAACCGTAGTAATCCATCACCCACCTTCCTGAATTTGAATTGTCAAGCAAGAAAACATGCAAAATGAGATTTGAAATATTTGTAAAACAAAAACGACATTCACAGAACGACATTCCTACAAATATTACGTTTCCATACCTTTGTAGCTGCCTTTCCTCCTCTGTTGTCATATTAGGCGTTGTGGGTCGAGATGGTTTTTGTGCTCTTAAGGCCTCCCATATATCAACCTTAATTATAAGAACAGTAGTTATTACTTAAAAGAAATCGTGGAAATAATGATTATTATCCACAATTAGATAAGATGTAACTATTTATACCTCATCGCGTTCACTTCCAACTTCCAACAAGCTTTGTTGTATGGCAAATTGCAGTAGATCATCCTCTTCCTCCATACTAAATTGTGTCCGAACTTCAGCTCCTGCTGTATGGAATAGATTATTACATAATGAAAGAAAATACTGTTTCTAACAAGTTTCAAGTGAAAGTTATACTTAATCTTCTTTTTTTAACGCTTATACAAATATTAAATTTACCTAGTTTCACGTATCNGACTTCAGCTCCTGCTGTATGGAATAAATTATTACATAATGAAAGAAAATACTGTTTCTAACAAGTTTCAAGTGAAAGTTATACTTAATCTTTTTTTAACGCTTATACAAATATTAAATTTACCTAGTTTCACGTATCCTACTGGTGCTTCAAAACATACATCGTCAACTAAACAAGTTATTCTATTAGTTTCTTCCAAATGCCCTACGTGAGGGATTTGCTGATCCATGCCAAATATATTTCCAAATGTTATCCTGGCGTTTAATATGTGAAACAAGGGAATTTCTACAAAAAAATATTGATAAAATTTCTATAAAATAATGCGTACGTTGTAAAGAAAACAAGCTTACCGATTTTAACAGGAAACCCAGCTGGTAACTGCATTTGAATGAAATCTTTCAATTTTGCAAAATGTGAGCTGGATATCGCCATAAGATCGACGATCGGCATAATTTGTTCTTGAAGACTCAAGGGATACTCTTCACTAAGCCATAAAGTTGCCTAAAATTATTATACTAAATTGAATATCGTATCGTGTGTATAAACAATATCAGGCGAAAATAATTTTTTTATTGCTACCTTAAATTTTTGAATTTTCGTATTTACTTCTTTTGGTCTACCAATATCCCTTCCATTCAAATCAACGTCTGGATCAAAATATTCCTCCGCTGTTATGTTAGAAGGATTCCCAGTATTGCTATATTCTTCCTAAAACGGACAAGCGAAATGAGTTTCATCGTAATTACGTGTTACAGGCAGTAAAACATTTAGAAAAGAAAAATTACACTAGTAGTTGCGCTATTACTGTTTTCTTGCTGCTGTTCCGCCATCCCGAGAAACGATTGAAGAGGTGTACGAGGAGCACGAGCCCGTGCTTTGTCAGGCTCAGATAAATGTTCTAATCGAGTTTTCGTTATTAATTCTACGTTACATGCACTAAACACCTTACACTCATGTCCATTAACTATTTCACTTTTGTCAGAACGCCATCCCCATAAACCAGCTTTGTTGCTAGTTAAATACACATAATTTTCAATTAAACGTGTGTTTAAATGTACTATCATAAATGCTATAAAAAAACTAGAAAGAATGATATAATATAATTACCGTTCGAAACTAATTTTATCTGTATCTATATACGTAGTAACTATTGGATTTGTCAACCGAGCTAACACACCTTCCTCAGAGGGTTCCAGTAATTGCATATCGTCAATATCTACTAGCTTAATGTGTTCAACGTATACTTTTCTCGTTTTATGATCTACCTCCATCATCGTTGCCCCATCATCTGTATACAAAAATTTTATTATTTTTTTCAATAAAGTCTGGTACGTCTTGTGTAGAACTTATAGGAATGTCATTTTCACAATGTTCTACAAATCTATAGTTGCCTACTATTTAGTAATCATGTATAACTAGATCGTTTAATTGTAAGTTTTAATAATCATCTTTCAAGTACCTTTTATTTGATTTTCTACTTAAGACAACGTGAACTCTTATATTAAACTTACATTTACATTGCAACTTGTTATTTTTTTACCATAATTACCCTTACCACATATAAAGTTCAAATTAAAATTATTTCTAGTTATACAATATTAAAATAATTAAATTATAAGAGAATAGACAAATAGAAAAAAGGATACAGGTATACACAACAGTAAGATGTTTTTCTACAGTTTACAGATAGAAACCAAAATATAAGCTACAATTCTGCACATCGCATTAATTTTAATAGTAATTCCATCACCTGTCTCATGTCCCACCATACTGAATACATAACTCCGTTCACATCTAATTGCCACTGGTACTTGTGATGCAGCTTGCATTTAATATATAAAATTAAAGGATAAATAAAATAAAGATTCTACCGTTATTATAAAAAAAAATGTAAACAGAAAACCTGAAGATCGAAATAAACTTAAACGAACATTAAATGTTCATGCAAGAATTGGTTTATCCATTACTCACTTTGTCCCTTAAAAACGTAGCTACGATTCCCGCGTTGCCACTTTGTGTGATCAAATCCTAACAACGTTGTGTCAATTCGCACATTGCTGCCCTGTTTGTATACCTTGTAAGTGTCACTAGGACATATTCTAGCGGCAAGAGGAACTAGTAATAGATAAAACATTAATGTAATGCTTATAGCCAAAGTCAATAAAAGGGTTAGATGGATTTATAGTTACCCCAACTTGTAAATTCCCATTTCATTTCTACATAGAAGTCAGGGGCCTGAAAACGTCATTTGACTCAATTATTTATTTTAGATTCTTCAATTGTAAAAGTGGTTCCCAAGTATCGGCAAATATTTGGCGAAATAAAGAACATTCGAGTTAATGAACTCACTTGTTTAAGTTTATGAAGCAGTTCTGGAATACCAGCTACCCGATTGCAGTATCTTTGATAATCCCTATGTGCTAGCACCATCTGTATAAGCTCAGGATTTCCTGTACCAACTGCCTCTTGAACCACTAAAAAAATAACATGGTTCAAATTTCTATATTAACATNTACATAACTCCGTTCACATCTAATTGCCACTGGTACTTGTGATGCAGCTTGCATTTAATATATAAAATTAAAGGATAAATAAAATAAAGATTCTACCGTTATTATAAAAAAAAATGTAAACAGAAAACCTGAAGATCGAAATAAACTTAAACGAACATTAAATGTTCATGCAAGAATTGGTTTATCCATTACTCACTTTGTCCCTTAAAAACGTAGCTACGATTCCCGCGTTGCCACTTTGTGTGATCAAATCCTAACAACGTTGTGTCAATTCGCACATTGCTGCCCTGTTTGTATACCTTGTAAGTGTCACTAGGACATATTCTAGCGGCAAGAGGAACTAGTAATAGATAAAACATTAATGTAATGCTTATAGCCAAAGTCAATAAAAGGGTTAGATGGATTTATAGTTACCCCAACTTGTAAATTCCCATTTCATTTCTACATAGAAGTCAGGGGCCTGAAAACGTCATTTGACTCAATTATTTATTTTAGATTCTTCAATTGTAAAAGTGGTTCCCAAGTATCGGCAAATATTTGGCGAAATAAAGAACATTCGAGTTAATGAACTCACTTGTTTAAGTTTATGAAGCAGTTCTGGAATACCAGCTACCCGATTGCAGTATCTTTGATAATCCCTATGTGCTAGCACCATCTGTATAAGCTCAGGATTTCCTGTACCAACTGCCTCTTGAACCACTAAAAAAATAACATGGTTCAAATTTCTATATTAACATGCCATTAAATAATCTAAAAACTAATAGTACGCAGTTATTACCAGTCCATCCTTGAGTGTTCTCGGTATTAACATTTGCTTCATGTTGTAGTAATACTCCAACAGACTCAATATGGCTCAAAGTCACTGCCAGCATCAATGGTGTTCTACCTCTATTATCAAGTTTCTCAATATCATCCTAAAAGAAAAATATCATGTTACTAAATGTATTTAAAGTTGAATGATCAAAGGCTCCATAGATGTAGATAAACTTTAACAGATTTCTTTCTAGGTTTTCTTTATTGAAAATGACATTGAATAACGTCAATGATTAACAGCTAGCACTGTAGCCCTTTATAAGCTTTATAAGATCAATCAATGATATACATATAGGATACATAATATCAAATGCTACAAGTCAGTGAACATTTATGGTTTCAAACACACAAGGCTTCACGTATGAGACTCTTTGACAATGTATCAAATGATTTTCTTGTAATCCATCATAAAGCATAATTAATTTTGGTACAATAATTCATTATTTATTTATGACATAATTCGTCAAGTAAAACTTAAAACTATACAAGTTACATTGCACTTTATAATTAAATATACGAAAAGAAAATACTAGATCTCAAATATCAATAGAAGTATTTTTATCACATGTGTGTACTTATGTACATGTGCATTTGTGTATGTACATATACGTGTTGTACTTATTGTCGTAAATGAACTACTCAAAATGTCAAACATCAAATGCAAACAAACTGACATCTGTCACATAATAATCGTTTCATAAAAATATGAAAATAAAACAATTGATAAACAGTCAGTCCTCATTACTCTGTTGTCATCATCTGTTTGATCACAAGATACAGATTCCGATAACGTTCATCACAATATAACCGAATGACACTTTTTCATTTTTTCTTTCTTTTACTAACCAGTTTTGTTGCTAGTTCCTCCTCGAGTTCTACATAATAGTTATTCCACACGAGCCAATGCAGCGGATAATTCTTTTGTATCGTGTCTATATTCACCATTTCTATAAAGTCTCGTTAAACGCTAACATAGAATACACCAACAATTATATTACAAATTTCACGAGTTGTTCGTCGCGCAACACAAAATTTCGCTTAACGAATACATGATACCGAAACGAATAAGCAGCGAATGATTTTGATCATTCATTGACCGAGGAAAACGACTAGATAAGAAACCTCAAATATTGCATCAGAGATTGCACCGAGTGCACGAAGCGGTGGAAGGCCGGAAAATTGCAAGTTGCATTGCAAGTAGCGCTTGCACTAAAATTGCGCGCTTCCAAAAATCCATACTCAAATCTATTCAAATCCCGAATATTTAAAAATCGTTGTTTTCACAAGCTGGAGTTTTCACGCCAAATTCCAATATAGAACGGAATCGAAATGTCGTTTCAATAGCCTTTTGATCTTTCTTATATATCTTTCAGATATACCCCGCTCTAGCAGTTTAAATATATTTTAGATTTAAAATAAATGATAAAACCAAATCATTTACAAGTGACAAGCGNATGCAGCGGATAATTCTTTTGTATCGTGTCTATATTCACCATTTCTATAAAGTCTCGTTAAACGCTAACATAGAATACACCAACAATTATATTACAAATTTCACGAGTTGTTCGTCGCGCAACACAAAATTTCGCTTAACGAATACATGATACCGAAACGAATAAGCAGCGAATGATTTTGATCATTCATTGACCGAGGAAAACGACTAGATAAGAAACCTCAAATATTGCATCAGAGATTGCACCGAGTGCACGAAGCGGTGGAAGGCCGGAAAATTGCAAGTTGCATTGCAAGTAGCGCTTGCACTAAAATTGCGCGCTTCCAAAAATCCATACTCAAATCCCGAATATTTAAAAATCGTTGTTTTCACAAGCTGGAGTTTTCACGCCAAATTCCAATATAGAACGGAATCGAAATGTCGTTTCAATCGCCTTTTGATATCTTTCTTATATATCTTTCAGATCTACCCCGCTCTAGCAGTTTAAATATACTTTAGATTTAAAATAAATGATAAAACCAAATCATTTACAAGTGACAAGCGTTCGTTTAACAATAAATTAAGATTATTAGGATTAGAAGGAATGATTGGAGAGAACAGCTTTACGAACGCGACAGTGTCGCTCGTCTTGTATACCACATACTGCATACCGAAAGCCCGGATTGTCGGGCACCGATTGACGTCACCGATAGGCGGCCAAGATGGTTGTCAATGTTGATAAGTGGTTTGGTTACACGGAGAGTCAGTGATAAGCCCGCGACCGATAGGAGCTCCGTGCGAACAAAATTATGCCTGTGAAATAGGGAAGCGGATTCGCGGTACGTAACAAGGGGCCGTCATCGTGGGCTGATCGTGACGCGGGATGGCGAACGGCGAAGATGCGGAACAAGATATTCGCCGAGCTTTAGACGTCGTTCAATCCATGATTGACATCTCCGCTGAGCGACTCGAAGGTTTAAGGACACAATGCTCGACCAGCGCGGAACTCACTCAACAAGAAATTCGAACGCTCGAGGTACATCAAACGTATCCGCGACTCCTTCGATCTTTCATCCTTCTTGGGTTTTATCTCCAGCATTACGATCGCCTTGACCTCGTGAAGAGTTGTTTTGTATAGCTGTCAACAAGTTTGGCAAATGCAATTTTCGTTTTGTTTTTCTTGAAAACTGTCTGTCATGTTTATCGCCAACTAGTACAAGTAATTATTTTTTATATTTATACAGTGATTTGACATTATTTTATTATTCTATATTTTATTTTTACAAGTTTCATACTAAAAATTTTAAAAAGTCCTACATTCTCCAAGATTGCATTTCATTTATGGTACTAGAAAAATGCTCTTTAATTTTTTTCGTAAATATTAGAGAAGTTCTATTACAAAAAGAAAATTACATATTTTTTTAGGGGAAACTCATCAAACTATATTCAAAACTACTTGTAAACAAAGGCCAATTGGCTTTAGAAAAGTCATTGCCTCCAGAGATGAAACAATTTCCATCTTTGCAACAATGGTTAAGGGTAGTAGGACTTACCCAAGAGTCTATCCAGGTATAAACAAGTTCTTAAAACTGATTTTGTTATTTCTATTCCAATGCTCATTGAAGCTTCAATTTTTTACATTTCTATCATATTTTAGATGATCTGTTCTAAAGCTACCTCGCTTGAAGCTCTGAAAGAAAAATCTGAGCATGAGTTAGGTAGTATGTTGGGAGAGAATAATGTTAAACATGCAGAAGAATTACGTTTACTTTGTAGGGCATTACGCAATCTTCGTCGATATATGGGTAATTCTCATTTTTACAATATTTAATATTTTCAGTGTATTAGAGACCATATACTTGCAATATTGTATTCTACACAGACGTTCTCCTAAAAGGAGATATGGACAACAGTGATATGAAATTATATTGGGATTCCTGGGATAGACATTATTTACTTACTGGAGCGTCTCCTAAGCCAGCAAGATCACGTGCAACAAGATGTTCTGTTCCTTCTGAAGACAGCATTCCATATCATAATAATAACAACAATCTTAACAGTGATATATTAGCACAAGCTTCTTCTGTTACATCTTTATTATCAACTAGTCCTCCTACCACCCCCCTTTTACAAAGGCCAGGATGTGGTAAAATCCTTAAAGCAATCGCTTTTATTGTTTTTGGGGACTATTAACTTCCTTTATAACATAAACTGTTTTTAAACAGGAATCAAATTTCCGACAACTCCTCCTCCTTGTAAAAAGCATCAAAT
This sequence comes from Ceratina japonica, assembly GCA_019453355.1. Lineage (NCBI taxonomy): Eukaryota > Metazoa > Arthropoda > Insecta > Hymenoptera > Apidae > Ceratina > Ceratina japonica. The sequence goes on along the minus strand of SMSR01015877.1, from coordinate 348,425 downwards.
AGGTTTACAAAATACAATATCACAACCAGAAGTGTTTCCTCTAACTAAGTCAAAGTCTCACGAATCGCAGTTAGCAAACCGTCTTGAAAATGGTGATACAGCTTCAAGGTAAAATAACTCGATATATATTGTTTTAGTAACTTGTGAACGTTAGTACCATATACATTATTTGTTATTTGGTTTCTTATAGTTGTGGAAATGAACCTGTTGGTACTGTAGGCAGAAGAAATCGTTTACCTACGGAACCTGGATCTTGTAGTAATAATACAGATATTACAGGGGAAAATCTCTTTCTGAATAGTAATAGTCCAATTAAGTCACCACCTTTTTCTAATGCAGAAAACGACGATAACAGTTTTAAGGGAACAGGTGAAGATACTGCCTGCTATATAAAAGAAATTGAAGAAGTTTCTGAACATAGAAAAACCTATTGATCTTTTAATTCCTTTGTAGTAACAAGTCTTCAAGTGCCAAAGTCACCACGTACTCCGACTGTAACCCGGGGAATGGGCCATATAATTGCTCACCGCTTTACCAAAACGTTTAAAATGATGACGACGTGCGACTATTGCGATAAACAGATGTTTATAGGCACCGGTTTGAAATGCAAAGAATGTAAATATAAATGTCATCGAGATTGCGAATCCAAAGTTCCGCCATCCTGTGGCCTACCTCAAGAACTCTTCGACGCGTTCAAAAGAACCGTTCAAGCTGACAGTACGTTTGCAAAATTTGTTCAAAACTCGATTTCTGTCGTCAAATTATTAGTAATTCTAAATCCTATGCGAATCCTTAGGTATGGCAAATGTTTCTCCAATACTAAGTAAGCCTGGTATAACGTCTCCCAATCATCATAATTCAAATTTATTGAGCTCTTTAAATCGAAGAGATCGAAAACGATCGCATCCACATTCTTCTATGAACATAGCTTTTCAGGTGCGATATAATAATGATTTCGATGTATCATTTGTCTTATTATTTATTGTTCATAAATTTTTGACATGTTTATTAGGGCGCGGATTCTAGTTCAAATACCTCGAGCTGTAACAGCTCAACGCCTTCTAGTCCAGCTTTGCTACCTGCCAATACTAGCCAAACTCCACAGGCACCTGCCAAACAACAGTTCCATTTTCCAGGTACTTAGTCCGCAGCATTTCTCATTGAGCCTTTTACGACATAAATCATTTTCAGATGTCATGCTCAATGAGAAAGGTGTGACACTGGAGACTCACCGACTCGAAGGTACAACCATGTCAAGTGATAGTGAGAGAACAGTGAGCGTCTCGGGTTCTGGAAGTGTTAGCACGGACTCGGAACGAACGCCTGTTAGAGTCGATTCCCAAGATTCTCAAGTATCTGACGGCGAACCTGGAGATAGTCGCTGGCCGAGACAGAATAGTGTATGTACACATAATTTTTTTAATGTATATTTGGGTACGTATATGTATTATTATAAATTGAATGATATAACATTACAGTTATCTATACGTGAATGGGACATTCCTTACGATGAACTGAAAATTGGGGAGCCTATAGGTACTGGAAGATTTGGTACAGTGTACCGAGGCTATTGGCATGGTAACGTTGCGATTAAAGTCCTGAATATGGACTACTATTTAGACGATGACAAAACGTTGGAAGCATTCAAGTTAGAGGTATATACAAACAGTTATATATTGTTTCTCATAATTCGAATGCTTTCACTAATACAATTTAGCGCAATTGCGAAAAATATAAAATCTCATACGTACTTATTTAAGTAGCTTGTTCTAACGCCTATGTATCTGCTTACGTGTAGCACAAATTGTAATTGACTAATCACAGTAATAATATTAAAATACAGTTGCACTAATTTTCTGAAGTACAGATATTGATATACTGTTGTCTCGTAACGATTAATACAGAAATTATTATGTGAAGCATGAGATTGAGTGATCTATTATAACATAGTTATATTGTTAATACTGTACTTATTCAGATTAAATGACCTTTATTATTGAAATTATTTTACTCAAATTTATAGGTGGCTACATTCCGAAAAACTAGACACGAAAATCTAGTTTTATTTATGGGAGCTTGCATGAAGCCTCCGCGCTTGGCGATAGTGACTAGTATGAGCAAAGGCATGACTCTTTACACTCACATTCATTTGCGTAAAGATAAATTTAATATGCATAAAACCACTATCATCGCTCAACAGATTTCTCAGGTATATTCGCAAAGGATGTTAAAATAAATCTTTTAATTCTATTAGATTTATATACATTGCGTTCGTTGATATGAAAAGGTTCTTTCTAATAAACCTTTTAAATATTTAGGGAATGGGATATCTTCACGCTCGGGGCATAATTCACAAAGATCTCAAGACCAAAAACATATTTTTTGAAAATGGCAAAGTTGTAATTACTGACTTTGGCTTATTCAGTGTTACAAAGCTTTGCTACGCAAACAGGTAAGTCTCGTATCCAAGCGTGTTTAATAAAGAGATAATCGATGATTTTAAATTTTGTTTATGGACAGAAAGGGAAATGCGCTGAGTATACCGCCTGGCTGGTTATGTTATTTAGCTCCTGAAATTGTCCGACGACTGAAACCGCAACAGAATCGGGATCAGGAAGAATTGCCTTTTACAGAAGCTTCTGACGTTTATGCATTTGGGTAAGTCCGACAGACTGACTGACTGAAGACTTAAAACATATCTATTTGATAATCTTTCCTGAAACTTGTAAAAATTATTGTAGAACTGTATGGTATGAACTTTTATGTGGAGAATGGCCTTTCAAAGGACAACCTCCTGAGGCAATTATTTGGCAGGTTGGCAAAGGCATGAAACAAACTTTAGCTAATTTACAAGCCTCCCGTGATGTAAAGGTATAAAGAATAACGTTGAACTATATAATCAAATACTCTCTCAAATTAAAAATAATAATACATTCATAAGACGTTTCTGATTATTTATTGTTCATTTCTTTGTGCATTTATAGGACATCTTAATGCTTTGTTGGTCGTATCATCCAGAAAAACGACCCGACTTTGCAAAATTGTTAACTACTTTGGAAAAGCTGCCTCGCAAAAGGTTAGAACGTAGTCCTTCTCATCCTATACATCTTTCTCGTTCTGCAGAATCCGTGTTTTGAATACATTTAAGTCTATTTAAATACACTGTTGTTCTCGTAGTGTAAATATAGGACTGCGTAAGTATTGTCAGATCTTTGTTCGTCAAAAAAGTAAAATAATAATCACTGGAAGATTTATCCTGTTTGTCCTTCATTTAGTTTAAGTGAAACATCATTAAGAATAAACGTGATGAAAATAATCACCGATGTTTTATTTTTCAAGTACGTACATGTTTCGGTATACTGAATTGCATTTTATAACAACGAATAGTGCAAAATCCAATTATTCGTCATCATAAAGTAAAAAAATACTGAACTTACATTGCATTTATACATATAACATATCGTAATATAAAGGAAGAAAAAGAGAAGCTTTTTTAATAACAACGTGTCTTATCCATTACATACGCTTTGCAGTTCTTGCAACTGTTTCCGGAGATATGCAGCGCGTAGTTTATTTAAAGCTAATCTCTTTTCAAATGCCAATATTAAGGGCTTAGTAATTATATCAGTTATGTGAACCAATGCTCGCGTCCTCACTGTAATTTTTACCTGACTTAGTTTCTTATTTATAATAAATAAAAATATATACTAAAATGAACTAACCAGCATCGTTGTGTATGTTGACAAGAATATCTTGTTGATCTTTGCATGTTTCTGCCATCTCTTCTTCCTCTTGAACAAATATTTTTATTAAATCTGTCATTGTCTGAAAAAGGTTTCAAGATTGAACAATTATGAATAAAACCTTAGCTGATTAACTTTCGAGTTAATTAAGTTCATATTATTCAATAACTTACTTTCAAACATGTGTTTGATATCATGGGTGTGTGTACAATTTCTATTGGAATTTCCACTTCTTTGTCATTATGAGATTGGAAACAAATTAAAGAAATCTCTTGTTCCTGGAAGAAATGTTTTGATATGTGAGAATGAGATGATACCAAAGAATCAATTTATTAGTTACCTTAGATTCTTTATTCTCTGAAAATACTGAGAATATCAAACCCACAAAACTAGGATCCATCGTTTGATAACTTGTTTGAGTTCTACAATCTAAAGGCAAATTTGTTAATACGAAGATGACAATTTACAGTTGTTGCTTCCATCCATGTATAAAACAGTTTTGGCATACTGACCAACATGAGATGGACAAACCGTGATGTGTGGATGAGAATGATACCATCCTAGAACACGTACAGGACGCTGTAATTCTTTTTTCAATTGTTCTGCTACGTCGCAAGCTTTTGCTAACTGTTCTGACGAAATTTCTACCCTGTCTTTCTGTTTATCTAAACGATTCAGGATAATAACTGCCATAATCTCTGCAACACTCGATTCTGTCTAATATAAACCATGGATAAAATAAATGTTTTCTTGTCATAGATATAGAACACAAAATATGATATATATACATACATTTCCAAGGAGAAGGCCCATCACTTCAAACTTTTCTGTTGATAAAGCATGTTGTAAGCATACCATGTATACATCAGTCTGTAATTGTACTTTTTTTAGTGCTAGCGTGTCCATTTTGTTAATCTTTGGTACAAGAAGGAATCAGTTTATGACACAAATAGAAGTCTGGAATTAATCGTTATATGATACATTAATTTTTTTAATAATGGAAAATATAAACCGTGTATAAAATCAATTGTCATTCATGTATATATTATAGATTTCAAATTATTCTTTCAAAAGTTGTACATGGTTAACAATGTAGTACAATAGAATAATTCTTGTTAATAGTAACAATTGTTAATAATGAATGATAAAGATATTCTATTTGATGTGTATACATACTTATATNTTGATAAAGCATGTTGTAAGCATACCATGTATACATCAGTCTGTAATTGTACTTTTTTTAATGCTAGCGTGTCCATTTTGTTAATCTTTGGTACAAGAAGGAATCAGTGTTTATGACACAAATAGAAGTCTGGAATTAATCGTTATATGATACATTAATTTTTTTAATAATGGAAAATATAAACCGTGTATAAAATCAATTGTCATTCATGTATATATTATAGATTTCAAATTATTCTTTCAAAAGTTGTACATGGTTAACAATGTAGTACAATAGAATAATTCTTGTTAATAGTAACAATTGTTAATAATGAATGATATAGATATTCTATTTGATGTGTATACATACTTATATAACTTTTTAACAGATAACAATAATAGTACTTCAATTTTCGCATTTAAAACATATATTTATGTTGTGTATATATACATATATGTACTACACGTATTGTCTGCTCAGTTCTCATCACTCCCATCAGTCAATCTGTGTTCTGTACGTAAATGAAAAATATGTACTCTGTTGTACTGAAATGTACTCCAATCTCCAATCCCAATTATGTGTATTCGTGCAAGGTAGGTGGCGTTAAAATTTTTATAAATAAATACATATATATACGTTCAATACAATATATATTTAGATATATTGAAGTAAAAAAAATATATCTACACGTTANATGGAAAATATAAACCGTGTATAAAATCAATTGTCATTCATGTATATATTATAGATTTCAAATTATTCTTTCAAAAGTTGTACATGGTTAACAATGTAGTACAATAGAATAATTCTTGTTAATAGTAACAATTGTTAATAATGAATGATAAAGATATTCTATTTGATGTGTATACATACTTATATGCGCATAAATTTTTAACAGATAACAATAATAGTACTTCAATTTTCGCATTTAAAACATATATTTATGTTGTGTATATACACATATATGTACTACACGTATTGTCTGCTCAGTTCTCATCACTCCCATCAGTCAATCTGTGTTCTGTATTCTGTACGTAAATGAAAAATATGTACTCTGTTGTACTGAAATGTACTCTAATCTCCAATCCCAATTATGTGTATTCGTGCAAGGTAGGTGGCGTTAAAATTTTTATAAATAAATACATATATATACGTTCAATACAATATATATTTAGATATATTGAAGTAAAAAAAATATATCTACACGTTACAGTTTGCACAAATTATGATTAAAGCAATACCATTCGACAAACCATATATTTATCCGGAAAAAAAACTGTAGAGAATATTTATCTCTGTATATTTTAACTGTATAGAGAGTACAAATATTTTTACTATTTAAATGCAGGAGATTCTTTTATTCATAATTGTCTGTCGATCAATTAAACAATTTTACGGATAAAATAAGACTTAACGGGACTAAACGTTTTCTGCACCTGCACTGTGTGCTTGTNTTTATTTGAGCAATTAGTGGAAGCTTTTCAATTGTCCCCGATGTCACCAAAAGACACTGCCAATTGTTTTACCAAATTAAGGTTTCGAGACATATTCTGTGATTATTTAGAAATACGTATGAGTTCTATTGATNATTTTTATAAATAAATACATATATATACGTTCAATACAATATATATTTAGATATATTGAAGTAAAAAAAATATATCTACACGTTACAGTTTGCACAAATTATGATGAAAGCAATACCATTCGACAAACCATATATTTATCCGGAAAAAAAACTGTAGAGAATATTTATCTCTGTATATTTTAACTGTATAGAGAGTACAAATATTTTTACTATTTAAATGCAGGAGATTCTTTTATTCATAATTGTCTGTCGATCAATTAAACAATTTTACGGATAAAATAAGACTTAACGGGACTAAACGTTTTCTGCACCTGCACTGTGTGCTTGTGCTATAGATTATTTTACTTCATGGCGAATCCCGATTCATAACAATATCGTATTTCTCTCGACAAATTTTTAAAAGTACCTGGAAAACATTTTGTGTACGTCCAATTATTTAATAAGTATAGACGATTAATAATGAATGCGTTTCGGAAATAACGTTTTTCTTAAATCGATTATACAGTTGAACGAAAACCGCTCGAGATGAAATGTCGGAGATGTACGTAGCGTTCAGAGCTGGCGATACATGCAACGATCAATAACATCTGATTAATTTCCATCATATTAATAAATGACTGACAGAATGGCTAGCAGAGAAACGTCGATTAATTCAAAAAACTCTGATGATCACAGTGTCGAGGTTCGTAAATTGACAATGCTTCTTTAGATTTTAATGACTTCTTTTATCAATATGTGCAGCAAGTGTCCAGGTTTACTGCTCGTTTTATTGATGAAAGTTTCAATACGTTTTTATTTGTGTTTTAGACATTAGCAGAAGTCTTCCGATGTTTCATTTGTATGGAAAAATTGAGAGATGCTCATCTCTGTCCTCATTGTAGTAAATTGTGCTGCTACACATGTATTAGACGATGGCTCACGGAACAGCGTTCGCAGTGTCCCCACTGTAGAGCATCCTTGCATTTACATGAACTAGTGAACTGCAGATGGGTAGAAGAAGTAACGCAGCAGCTTGACACGCTTCAAGCTGTTGGTATTTCAAATTCTAGACATGATGATTCTAATAGGGACAGGTACTGCTTTTTCTTATTTTAGCTTTTTTTCTGAATACTAGTGTTTATTACATTTCAAACAATTTCAAATAGGTGTACTGTACATCATGAGAAATTATCTGTCTACTGCTGGACATGCCGCAGATGTATCTGTCATCAGTGCGCCCTTTGGGGTGGCACTCATTCGGGACACACTTTTAAACCATTAGAAGAAGTTTACGAACAACATGTAACACAAATCAAAGCTGAAGTAGGTCAGTTGAAGAGAAGATTGATGGAGCTGATAAGTCTTGTTCAAGACGTGGTATGTTTTGTATAGAAAATGTGTGCAAAATATTGAATACCTTTGAATTACAATACAATTTTGTTCATCTGATTTTTCTCTAGGAGCGAAATGTCGAGTCTGTAAGAGCAGCTAAAGACGAAAGAGTCAGAGAGATTAGAAATGCAGTGGAGTTGATGATAGCCCGACTGGATTCTCAATTGAAAGCCAAGTTGTTGACGTTAATGGGTCAGAAGAATTCCTTGACATTGGAAACGGAACAGTTGGAAGCCTTGTTACAAGAGGTAGAGCATCAATTGCACACTTCCACTCGTTCTGAACTTATAATCAAAAGTGCAGATGTTTCGCGTACAATACATCAAGTGCGAAAGAAGCCAATGACGAGTTTTGTAACAGCTCCTGTCCCAGCTGATTTTCATAGGTATTCAATGCTGACTCTTGACAACATTTCATTTAACGTACTGTTTAACTTCACCAAAAAATAATTTATTTTTATAGCGAAATTGTTCCGGGATACGATAGTGCTACGTTCGTGATGCAAAATTTTACACAATTACAATTAAAGGCAGATCCAGTGTATTCTGCACCTTTGCATGTCAATGGTTTGTGTTGGAGATTAAAAGTATATCCCGATGGGAACGGTGTTGTACGCGGAAATTATTTGTCAGTCTTCCTAGAATTAAGTGCTGGTTTACCAGAAACGTCAAAGTATGTATGAGGGGTTTTATTCTTAATTGACACCAATATCATTTAAAACAAAACTGTTTACTTAGATACGAATATCGAGTTGAAATGATTCATCAAGGATCTCGAGATACAAGTAAGAACATCGTTCGTGAATTCGCTTCCGATTTTGAGATCGGTGAATGCTGGGGTTACAATAGATTTTTCAGATTAGATTTACTCGCAACCGAGGGGTACTTAAACACTGAATTGGACACTCTTATATTACGGTACGTGAGATACGCGATGTGTTGTCTCAATTGTCATTACTGAATTTTAATACAAAATTAATTAATAGATTCCAAGTACGACCACCAACGTTCTACCAGCGTTGTAGAGATCAACAGTGGTATATCAGTCAATTGCTTACTGTTCAGAATCAATACGCCACTCAGATCAATGAGTTAAAAGAGGTAATGTATATAAGTTGTATACTATATATAAGTTGAAAGAAAGGTAAATATTCAGTCACGCATTTTTGCACAAATTCGTGTCATTTGCAGAGATTGGCAATCGAAATATCACGCAATGCTATGGCAGCAACTAGGGTACCCAGCGGAGCTACGTTATGTGGATCAACGTCAAACGTGATGCCTATGGTAATGCAATCCCAAGCTGCTGGTGATCCAATACTTAATACCAATTCTATTCGCTCGACTGAAACGTATCAAAATGGAACATCTACGAGGTAAATGATTATCGTTTTTTATCCAAACTAGTATTTTTAAGAGACTGTTTCAAATCACTGTTTCGTTTTATTTTATTTTATTTTTTCATCAGTAGGTCGGTGCAGAATGTTTCTGCTTCTGGTGGAAGTAATGGTGTTTCGTCGGATCAATTGATGCCCATGTGCGAATTGGGAGAGCTTTCAAACATGCGCCCACTTGGTTCATCCTCGACGTTATCTTCCATTTCGTCGAAGACAAGTTTGAAACAGCATAGACCGAATAATTTAAGCGTCATCGAAGCTGAGTCGCCTAATCTGCACAATACCAACGACGGTTCCGCGGGAGATTGTCCAGCTACGAGCGCTCACTCACCATCACCGTCTTACTCTTCGCCGACGGTGCTTAATCAGCAGCCGTTGAATCTTCTTTCTAGTAGCAGCAGTAGTGATAGCGGTGTATGGGATTTAAATTAACAGACATTGAAGATCGATTTTACATATGTTCGATTTAAATTAATGTCGTATGACTTTTACAGGAATTGAGTGAACACGATATATATTTAGATGAATGCGAACACAATGAACCGCATTTGACACTGCCGGATGACAATTCTAACGACGAAAACGACGTGGACGACGAAACAATGTCAGGTATGATATATGTTTCTGTCGTTATTTGACATATATATGTATTCAATGTAAGTAGATATATATGATAATGTAGTAACGTACTGAATTAGGTACAAGTTCAAACAGAGGTTCTATAGATGATGTGCAGAGACATAGGCAACGCGAGAGCAAGTTTGATAAAGGTGTTGAAAATGAAAAACCCACGAATGAAAAACGAGATGAAGATTTCGTGAAAGAGAATGCTAATTCCCATACTCCCAATCGCTTTCAAGCCGTTTTATAAGAAATACTCCGTCTTCTTTGCAAATGAACATCTGTCCCCTTACCTTGCGTAATCTTATAATAAGAAATAAATATTTCCGTATACGTGCTACAATAATCTAAAGTACAGAAATGCTTCAACTTTTATTTGCGTACTTCGTAATTTACTCAAACTGATTATTCAGAAGTTTCGTGCACTTTCTTTTTTTCATAATGTAATTTTATCAATGAAAATGTGTTTATGGTGACATTATTTGTGCAGGAGAAAATGACGTAGAGGTTGCAGAATCTTTGACACCTTGGATTCAGAATAAACAACGTATGAAACAACAAAGCAATCGGGATAGTACAGGAGATACTTGCAGGTGTGTTACTTTTATTCAACCATGCCTCTATGATTGCTACGTTGTAGCGGCTGCATAATTTCAAACAATTCTATTCGGTACTCTAGATTACGAGGCAACGATAGCTTGGAAGATGAGATTATGTTATTGCATTTATTCGAGATGCAGGATCGAAATTCTGCTTGGACATCGCTCTGTTTTAATCAGCATGTAGACGACACCTGTGATTCGAGACCATCGTTGACGAGTTTACAGCGGCATAATTCTAGCCCGTCGCACTATAACGCAACACTGCCAAGCCATAGCTCTTCCGCATTTTCTCACAAGCATCACGAACTTGATCCCTCTTGTAAAGAACAGTTCATCGATAAACGTTCCACGTGTCCCTCGCATCTTTGCCGGCCCGAGATGTCATGGAACATTCATAAATCAAAACTGATTCCTCAGCAGGAAATTTCGGGACTTATAGCCTGTGGAAGTCAAACGAGATCCGAACCGGCAACCCGCTCAAATTCTATAGACTGCGAGAAAGATCTTCCAAAGATATCTACGGTCAATAAAGTTAATCACGAGGTAGATTCATCCAGATCAGATTTGATAGTGCCAAATGGTAAGTAGTACTTATATTAGGAAGTTTTTATCTAATTTATATATGTACACAGACACTATAGACGTTCCTGTGTATAATTTTTTCAGTAGTACTGGATAGTAATAAAATTGTATCGAAACATTTATTATTGCGACGACAATCGTCACCATCATCGTCTACCAATGTCAGCATCATAAATAACGAGAATAATAAGATATTCGAAAATAATAAGATATTTGAGCAATTAGTGGAAGCTTTTCAATTGTCCCCGATGTCACCAAAAGACACTGCCAATTGTTTTGCCAAATTAAGGTTTCGAGACATATTCTGTGATTATTTAGAAATACGTATGAGTTCTATTGATGACATTCGAAAATCACGTTTACAGAAAAAATGTCCCACCAGAGGGTAAATCTACTAATTGCAACACTGCCAATATCAAACCTACTACGCTTTCATTGGGACACGATGTTCCATCTTCGTCTACGAGCAGCGCGACGACAGATACTATTCCGAGCCCCAAAAATTATAGTTGGGCCCCAGCGTTGTATCAACACAAGTATAGTGAGTTCGTGATCAAAATTGACGCCTTGCGGAGTTCGGATTAAAGGGATAGGAAATGATTTGGAATGTTTCATTTCAGGTCAAAAGAACTGTACAGGGATCTTTCCAAGTAATACTATAGAAGCATCTTCCAATGACACTTCCAACAAATGTACCGCGGAGAAGTAAATAGAACTGTTTCTTTGTTTTTAGATAGATATTATTCACATATATTTTATAATTTCACATTTAACATTACAGGTCGTTAGAAGAAACTAATTCGTGAAGTCTACCCTGAACTGCGCTTTTTGTTGAGTGTTAAAAATGTTCTGTGATGTTTTTTATTTATCTAAACTTAAATATTATTACAAATTATGGAAAAGCAATAAACGCTGAAAATCTGGTATCTGAATATTTTGACGCGGTAAGTAAAATACTGTAGCAAGATCGATATTTCGTAAAAGGTATTGACCCTTTAAAACTGTTTAATAACAATTTGATAATAGCTGTGAAACAATATTTTTGAAAATCCCAATGGAACATGATTAATATCGATAATTGATTCTTGTCGATTAAAAATCATAGATAAATCATCATTCCATTCTGTAATTTGATCTATGTTATTTATCACTATTTATTGTATGGTACGTGTTGTTATAATTGTAGAGAAATTCTAGTTACTTAGCTTTAGATTCAGATATTAATATATTTTATAGTACGAAAAAATATATTCCATGTGTTGTATGTGGTTATGGTGTTACAAGTATTATGAAAAACAAATTTTGTATTATTTTTATTCGATTTGTTTATGGATATATACTCTTAAAATGAGCACAGCCCATGACAGCAAAGAAATAAAAATGAAAATTAATATCTATATAAATCAGGAATTCTCTAGATAGGGACTGTACTCCTATAAGTGATGATTTTTCACCGGCTGCGGAAAAATGCACCTAAATCGGAAATAATAAAACGAAAGTGTAAATTTATCGCTATTTTACGTCAAGATTCAGTATTTGATAATTTATAAAAAATAATGTAACACTGTTTTACTATTATCAATATTTTTATTTTTTTAATTCATTGACGTATTGACAGCGAATATAGTTAATGTTCAACTATTAATTTTGACATGCCGCGTTTTAAATATGTAACTTCCGGTTTAGGCGCATTTGTAAGAAGGTGTTCGGTTCCTCCCTGGAGGGTCCCTAAGCTAATATAAATAACTTTTGCTTCTTTATCTTTTTCATACTTGAATCATCAAATCATATTGTAAGTACATTTGAACAATTTTGAAAGGTTCTATCAGATTTTCTAATAGACGATTTATTGAAAAGCACGAGTCACTAAATTACATGTTTGGTGCTTATAAAATTCGCGTTACACTTATACATATAACAGAATGTTGCCAATACATGAAAGCACGTCTCACCCTTATCACAGATAAAAAATATCATACATATTTATACTACACATGAACGTGATCAAGGGTCAGATGTTTCATGTTTTTAAAATAATTATTGTACAGCATCATCACAACCGTGTTTACGATGAATTTGAAATAGTTAAAAAAACTTTCATTCGCTTCTTTATGATACAAATTACTATTATATAATATAACTGAGCGCGCGTTAATACACTATAACTCGTCACTTCGAATAAATAAAAAACTGATATACATGTGGAGATATTTACACAGTAGAGATAATCTACACGAAATCGTCTATTAATTTCGCCGTTCGCTAAACAAACTTTAATACATACAGTTTTATTTGCATATTGTGTACGTGAGAATGGAAATAATAATTAATTTCTACTAATTTCGGAATATTTGGAATCAATATCGAATTAGTTTATGATGCTTCTAGTCAGCACGAAATATTTCATTTCCATTGTCGGAGATATACAAAATTATATCAATAAGTCTATTAAAAGGAATATGTGACTTACGCCACTTTCATTTTCACGTACATGTTTAATACTATGATGTAAATTCAGCTTTTCTTAGTTTTGGTTTATGCAATAAATATCTTAAGAAGTAATACAGATTTTGCAAACAGGAGTTCAATTAGATTGAAATATTGCATAACCAATATAAAATTATTGTTTTGTAAAAATACGACTACTCATTATTTTATTTAATATTGTAAAAGATATCTAATATAGAAATTATCTTACGTTCCCACGGACGCATATTTCTTACATGTCATATGGCCAGACAACATCTCTGTAAGCAGTATTTGGTTGCGAACTTCTTCATCTTTCGGATATCGTTTCCTTGTTTCCTCATTTGGTACATAATGAGTATCATTGTATTTCTCGAAAAATCTACCGATCGAGTGATTGTTTATCCATTCTGGGTTTTTCGCCAACATTAAATTACCTGGTAATGAATTCATGCGTCATTCTAAAATATTCTATTGATTTCACACAATCTTTTCTTATCTCGAAATAAGTGATTGTTACTTTGAGTCGCCTGATAATACGATCCATTGTTCACCAATATGTTATAAAATGGTTCGTCACGGTCGCTAAAATCAATTTCATCCCCTTCGTCAATCACTTCCATGTCTGAATCGCTGTCATCATAAGGAGCCGACCATCCAGTTATCACACACAAGTATCCATGTACTTTATGTTTCATTATCAATCCTACTGCGTATTTTAAATCCGGAAATCTTTCATTTGTTTGGATAAACTGAGTAAATAAAAATGATTATATAATGAGAAAACTTTATGATTATCTAATGATTTACATATTAATATTAGTTCGAGCGTTACCTCCTGCGGTATTTTATGTCTGTAGGTTTCGACCATCGGAACATCATACACAAGATTCATCTGTATGAGTGATTAAACATTTTAGCAACATTTTCATTCAAACGTGTATAATGTTTCGTAACGAATAACGTTTAGCAAAATACCTTCCGCACATCTTTTAAGAATTCGGTTATATTCATTTGCTGGGAGATATATAATCGACTTAGTTGTACAAGTACATCCGGGTCCTTCGGTTGTACCATACACAACAGTTCAAGGGCAGAGCGCAGCCTTACAGTTTTAGCATACGTGTGTTGCCTAGCAGCTACTACCAAGCTGTTCGCCATTTTCGTCACTACCTGTCGTAAAATAAATTAATATATCGTATGAAAACGTTAAGAGACGTTACAAAGAGATGTTACGAACTTCTACAGCATTTGCTGCTTGGTAAACGTTATATTTCTCTATTGGACATCTTGCAACGCCGCCGATTCTGGGACAACTTTTCTTAGTTATAAATCGGCCACCATTGAAGACGTCGACATAGAAATTTTCTCCATTATCAGATTCTAGATCACTAAAGCATAATACAATACAAGTGAAGTTAAGAAATAAATTGTTACGGTATTGTACATTTTTAAAGACTCTTCAAGGAGTCCGTATTTGTTGAAGACATACTATGATTCTCTCCATCGTAGCAGAAAATGTGACGGAAAACTAACAGGCTCACAGCGTATACCAAGCCTTCGAGCAACACTTTCAAATACTATTTCTAAAGTTATTGGAATTCCACGTCTGTGTATTAGAACCTAGTGAGAGAGTTAAACCTGTAACATCAATTCTGTTTTTCTTTTACGCTGATTCACAACTTACGCGATCTATAAAGGAATTCTCTGACGAGTAATACATTTCAGTATTGCCACAAAAACCTAATTTCTCAAATAATACTATGCGCAACGCATCAATTATTTGTCTCGTTTCTGGAATATCCCATTGATTGTCGTCGACAATATTGTTCTTCCAGAAATCTAATATCTCTTGCGGTGTTGAGAATATTGGATGAGCTGGGTTTTGCTCCCTAAGTAGTTCTTTAGTTAGCGTAGCAATATTATCTAACGTTGACGATATTGTCGAGTATAATATATGTCTTTCTGGTTGACTCCATTGTGCTACAATAGTTGCAGCACGTTCTAATGTTTGTTGTGTTGGTGAGATGGATGTAAATTTTGTCCAAACATCCTTCAAATAACATTGTCTCAAGTATCTAATAACTTGGTAAGCATAATACCTATGTGTTAGATTGCTGACACTGAAAATATTTATCAGTATCATTAATCGTGTTATAAAAGTATAATAGAAGAACTCAGATCAAGAAACAGTCATCTCGATTTTCATTTGACCGAGTGGGATTGAGTTACTTTGTCGCTTGGTGCAAGAAACAGTGAAAAATATAGATATTGCTCGAAGCAACATATAGGTTCTTTCACTGAACCCAGTAAATTTCTATTTTAGAAAGGCAACTGAGAATCGATTTGATCAAATTGATCTGTGTTGTGAGCTCTTGAATTGTATTGATTAAAATTTATACTTACATAGCAGGACATTTAATAAAATTGATAAGTTCTTCCACTAATAAGTAGTAAGCTAATGGAGAGGCACCTTGCTCAGGACGGAACAAAGGATCATACTCTTTGAATACTGACCAACATAATTCTCGTTCCATGTAAAGTTTACTAGACATTGAAAATAAAAGATCAAACAATTTTCTTCTATTTTCTAAGCCAAGTTGTACTTGCTCTTTCCAGTTTATTATAGCTCTATCTGGTAGCATTGGACATAGGTCCACATATATTTCTGTGAAATACACTTGCTCCAAAAGCGGCCATCTATCATTTAAAAAATAAGTATGTATATGATTAAAATATTTATACGTAAAATTGATAAACGACATATCAAAAATATCTATTTCGAATAGCAAAGAACTTTAGCAAGAACTATTCAAAATCTTAGGATGTATTATAACTTAATAAATCACGTGTTCTTTGTTTCTTAGGACAGTAATCGGATGATCGTTATGATTCGTTTAATGTTAATAGTAGCCGCCTGATTCATTATTTCTAAACGATGTATTGAATGTGTAGATCGTACTTTTGTAAGAATTTGACCCTCCAAAGGTTGTTGCTGCCGTTAACAATTTTGTTGAATGTGGTGCATGTTGAGCCAAAGTTAACCACATCCCTGAAGCTTAGTTGTTTATCTTCTAAGATGTGCACGATTATTTCCCAGGGTAATAAGATTATTGCGTCACTTGCCATTTTTTGTAAATAATTTTGCGATATAACGTGCGATCAGGCAACGACAACAGAACGAATTCTCTACATGTAGGGTACGATCGTGAAATCAATTAAAATAACCGTGTAGTCACTGCGCGATACGTCGTGAATTTGGTTGAAACGGAGTGAAAACTCCTATATAACTGTCGTTCGAGGTACGATTTGACGCTTTCAGGAAGAGGTGTGTGGCGTGTATTTAACAATGATAAACAAGCCACGGAGCAGAACAAAACCGCGCAGAACTATAGGTTTAGATCCACAGCCACAATCACAACTGCCACGGTTCGCAATCTGACAATCTCTACATATGATCCGCCACACTCACACCACCTCTTTTTCTTATACTGTGACGTCTGTGACTCGACGGCTTACCACTACCGCTACTACTACTGTCAACATTTTAACATGTATGCGCTGATACATGGATGTTAACCAATCGCAACAACATTCTTTTCTAGGCCACCGCGCAATGTTGACTTTTCGTTAAAGCGTAATAATCCTTAAACAAGTGAAAAGTACACGTTATTGCACGCGGTTATCTTAAATTGATATACATGAACATGAATTGGTACATTTACTCATCTGCAAACGAATTGTACTGCGCTGTATACAGTTACGAATTATTGCATCAAGTTCTGACATATATTGTTGGGATTGCACTCCAGTAAATACGAAATAAAATAAAATACGTTTATAATAGAAATAATATTTAATGGTAATTTAGTATACGATAGACTACAATCGAGGGAATCCGTTAGCATGCCTTCGTTCGGCTTAGGTAAGTATTATATTTTACTTTCTACTGTAACTCAATGCTAACCGTCTAACTCGCAAAGGGACTGTGGCAGGACTGCCTGGCAAACTCGCGACTCTATCAGGTGCGTATCACCTTATATACGGTTCCTCACACACACACTC
>SMSR01015877.1:285037-329146 GCA_019453355.1 Ceratina japonica | reverse complement strand
TCGACTCGCAACACTTTGTTGCTTTTTTTACTTTTTATTGTTATATATGCTGTTTGGTATATAAAATGCTTCAAGCGATATTCTTCGATTCTGATATGAATTTAATATGCATGATAATCCATGCTTTGACGAAGAGTCATGCAATCGACTTCGTCAATTTTTAACGTGTTGGTTTTGACATTGATGTCCTCTTCAATCTGAATCTGCGTCTTCAGTAAATAGCGCAACGATGCCTGAGCCTGGAAAATTTAATCCTCGATCGTATCATCAGCGAACAACAAAATGATAAATTGCCGAAAATGTAGAGAATAAACCTCGAACATCGATGCTTGTAATTGTGACACTACATCGCGCAGCTCGTATACTTCTTTCACGAGATTGATCTCGACTAAATCTCGTGTAAGTTCTAATCCCGGTCTTTGACACCGATTGCCCATCCTAGTATGCGCCAAAGCCAAGAAGCCTTCCTTCTCCGCGATCGATTTCTCGATACGTGTGATATTCTGCTTCATTTCCGCAGCTTGCCGCATTATCTGCACGTATGTATATGTACACATTTTTTAGTACTATTTTTGTCGCGCTATCATTGTATTAACTGATTCATTGAATAACATCTACGTTTGAATTGGGATTATACTAATTTTCCGGTGTACGCAATTTGAATATTTTTATAATTTGTACGATCTCTAACTACCCACGGAAGTATGTACCTCGGAATGCTGTAATTCCAATTTCGTTTTCGCTTCTTTAGTTTCTTCAATTCGTTTCCTGAAAGCCTCGTCAGTAGCGTGCTTTTGTTCAGTTAGATCGTCGACGGCCTGTCTAATAATCCTGTCAATGTAACAGCGTAATGGTCTTGCACTGTTCACCTCTTTCGAAGCAGCTACGATATTGTTATTCGTCTGCATTTCCCATTCATTCAATTCTATGGTCCTTAATAAGTAAAAGGAAATTTTAGAAGTAGAAGATTAGATAATCATAAACAATAACGAGATCGAGGGAGCATGGAAATAATAATCAAAAGTAGTACCCACGATGGATCGAGTCGCGAGGTACCGTGATAAATGCTTAAATTTAAACCAGTCTCCCTGAGAGTTAAATTATGTCTGTCAATGCGTATATTATTCTCCTTGTCTTCAAGCTCGTGGTCCATGTAGTAAAGCGTCGCTTTTAGACGTCGTATTTGTTCCTGAGTTTGTTCCAAAGTTCGTACCAGCAAACTCTCGGCACCTTTAATTACCTCGCATTCTTTCAGCAATTCCTTCTCAGCGTCGTCGCGAACTAAATCAATTCCTAATCTATGTTCTCTATAATTAGCAGGATGAAAAAATGCTATTTAGTACGTGCGATTTGAAGTAAAATTTTCGATCTATTTCTTTCTAAGTCAAACCTAAAAATGAGGCATTTCTCGCAAATAACGAGAGCACTTCTCCTCACGGACGCTAAAGCATCCATTATTCGTTGCTTGTATATAGACAGAGCATCGGATTCGAGGAGAACCTCTTTCCTTATCCGCAGTAATTCCTTTTTACGAAATTCTATATCTTCTAATTTTTCTCTGAGTCTATGATCTGTTTCTTCCTTATTGTTCCGAGCAGTTTCGGAACTGAACTCGCAAACGCGTTGACATTCATTAAGCAGCCGATCGGCTAATTCCTGCTGCGCTTCCGAACATCGATATCTGATCAATTGTAAAGATTTTCTTACGTCTCGTCATCTATCTTTTATTAATACTAAATATACGATCTACTATATACGTAATTCGAAAACTTTGCTTTTAATTTCCTACCTGTGACGATTATTCAGATGCCACTGATCTAAAGTAAATTTCAGCGGCGGCGGAGGAATTAATGCTGGTGCCTTGCTATTCAAGACTGAAATTTGTCCTTTCTTCGCCCTGTCCATCGTTCTTCAGGAACAGCGTTCTTTCAAAGGGGCTGGTTCAAACGTTTGATCCATATATACGAATGAATCATCCCAAAGTTGATCTCTATAGAAACGCTATTTACAATTTTTAATTTGACCTGGTATAAATTATTTTCGAATCCATGGGACGATAAAAGAACGTAATTGAATATTTACTCAAGCATACTACAAACAACGAAATGTATGCTTTATATTACTAAGTGCTTTTCATTAAACACGTTGTTAAGAAATTAATTGATTTAAACCTGAACTTGGCGCTCTTACGTATTAACCGTGGCATATGTGATATAAAGACTTTCAATATGTTTGAAATTTTTAGTTCATAATAAACTGCAAAGAATTGTAGAGCCGAGAGTAATATAATAATAATTATTAATTTTTGCGCAGTATCCATGAGCGCAATCGCCTTGCACCCGCACCCTGTCAAGGACGCAAAGCAAATTTAGCAAACCACCCTCCACCACCCCATCACCGCAGCATTCCCGTTCGCAGCTCAGTTCGATACATCATCCCCGTCGTTAGATTATTGAGGAATAATAAGAAAGAATTCTTTTAAAGAGTGAAATTTGAATTTCATTATTCTTCACCGAACGGCGCTACCAGGCGCTACGGTGAAATTTCTCAAATCTCACAATAACCGCAGTAGCCGTGGCTATGATCGCGTATCCCCCACTTCCCAGCTCAGTTGCGCCGGTTGCGCCGTGCCCCTCAGCNGGTTGTTAAGAAATTAATTGATTTAAACCTGAACTTGGCGGTCTTACGTATTAACCGTGGTATATGTGATATAAAGACTTTCAATATGTTTGAAATTTTTAGTTCATAATAAACTGCAAAGAATTGTAGAGCCGAGAGTAATATAATAATAATTATTAATTTTTGCGCAGTATCCATGAGCGCAATCGCCTTGCACCCGCACCCTGTCAAGGACGCAAAGCAAATTTAGCAAACCACCCTCCACCACCCCATCACCGCAGCATTCCCGTTCGCAGCTCAGTTCGATACATCATCCCCGTCGTTAGATTATTGAGGAATAATAAGAAAGAATTCTTTTAAAGAGTGAAATTTGAATTTCATTATTCTTCACCGAACGGCGCTACCAGGCGCTACGGTGAAATTTCTCAAATCTCACAATAACCGCAGTAGCCGTGGCTATGATCGCGTATCCCCCACTTCCCAGCTCAGTTGCGCCGGTTGCGCCGTGCCCCTCAGCCCGCGTGTTCGCGTCTCACCGGGCATTTACAATTGCAACTTGTTCGAAAAGTTCCTAAAAATGCGGCGTCTGCTAGAGCATTGACGTCGTAGTAAGAATTAGGAGAAAAGCAATTTAATCTAATCTGTTGATCTGTATAAAGTATGGAGTTTGGACATTGGGCTCAGCGGAAGCAGCCTTCGATGTTTATCTATTAGCAACATGTTCTGTTTAAAGTGGTGTACGTTTTATAACGATTAGTCATGTCATGGGCGAGGTATAACCTACACACGATGTTTCTAACGTAACGTATCAGTCTGATTATCGTCAATAAACTGAAAATATATCCGATTAAATGATGAGAGATGCGTACCAAAGGCCTGCTACTGTTGCTTATCTGCATAGCAGGAAGCAGCATCATTTTCATTGCTTTTTGCAATCAACGACCTTCCATACAAACCTTGGTTACAGAGACCCACAAGCAATTACGAAGCTTCCAAGTAAATATCACCAAATTTTATTTGTTTTTCTTGTTAATGTTCGCAACTGGTGTCACGTCTAATTTACCTGTCATTGTAGGAGAACTTGAAAGATGTCGAGGAGAAGCGGTTAGTAACGGATTCTAAATATCTTGCGATGCTTGGGTTGGATGGGCAAGCAAGCACAACACCTTTTACTCTTAAATCCCAAAATGTGATTGTGGTTTCCCTCATTAGACCTGGAAATGAGCAACACATCTATGGTTTTGTGAGGAATATTAGTCACTTTTTGCCAAATAATAGCATTGTCATTTATAGTGTTGGGTTAAATGATGATTCTTTGCAAAATATAAAAACAGCTTGTAACTCCACAAAGTGTAACGTAATTCATTTTGATACAAGTCTATTTCCAACTCACATTGAAGATGACAGACTCCATGTTTATAGACCTTTAGTTATTCAGGTAATCAAAACTTTATTAACACATTCGAGATCATTAAGCCCTACATTCTGTACATAATCTTCAAATTCTTTACATAATCAGATGTAATTTCAAAATCTCTAGCCAAGTATATGTCCGTTTTGTTACAAAGTATTATTAATTATTTCTTTTTTATATATCATATGTTCCAGACAGCTTTAAATACATTAGGAAATATATTGTACATGGATTCAAATGTACGCTTAAATTCTTCAGATATCGTAAAGTGTCTTTTACCAAAATCTGGAATCTTGACTTGGCCTACTAGGCATGCAATTAGCTCCTTGACCCATCCGAAAATGTATGAATATTTTCATGTTTCTGCAGAAAGTTTCTTCTTTCTTCCTCTAATTAGAGCATCACACATAGTAATTAGGAATACAAAAGAAATTAGAGAGAAAGTGATGTTACCATGGGTTCAATGCGCCTTAACAAGAGATTGTATTAGTCCCATTGGTATGATATGATGAAAATAATTTTCTCTGCATGTTCATAGTAAAATAGTAAAAGAAACGAAACTATAAATAACTTTTACCTGATTTAGGAGCTCAATCAGCGGGTTGTCGATTTAATAAGAAACCGCAATACCGGTATTCCGGTTGCCACGCGTATGACGCTTCTGCACTGAATATCGTACTTGGCTTGCACTTCAATTTCGACGATACGTATTACATACACCCAGAACGTGAAACGTATTTCAATCAAATACAACCTGAAGAGATTACCGAGGAGTATCTGATGATCACGCGACAGAACAATGCGACTGAGTCGAATTTAAGAAATATCATATCAACAGAACGCTAATTTTTTTCAAAGATTTTGAATCATTTTAAAAAGAGATTAAGTGATACATCGATGAAGCACAAGTTAATATATAAGGATATGTACTTAATAAGTTAAGAAACGAATAAAGACTTTAGTGATTAATTATATTTTGTACAATTATTTGTATAAATATCTCTAAATATTTAAATGAACATTGCAAAAAAAATACGCTTTATTTAATTACATACAGACGAAGATTTATTTCAACCACATATGGCCTACAATCTGTTTACGAACTCCTTAACTCTATTTATCCTTCTACATCCTGATACTTCTATACGTCTTTGTACCAACGTCCCCGATTCTATCCTTTTTTTCGACTTATTTATAATTTTCATACTCTTTTCTACTTTTCTGCTTTTTCTCTAATAGAATTATGTACGTAAGAAGCATCTGATTAAATTTCGAATAAAATAGTTGTTCGTTTGACCTGTGATAGAAAATATCTAAATAGAATTAATGTATTTTTCCGGAAGTCGCTTAATTGAAGGTAGGAGCGTCCGCGAGACCGCGAACACGTTCTGTGAAAATTTCACATCGGATTAGAATCCGACTGGTCGCTAACGGGATTCGTTATTGTTTGTAATAAACGAAAAGTGCAACATCGCGTGGAACATGGACGAATTTGCGTGCACGAGTTCCATCGGGACTCTTAAGGGCTAATCGAAGAACATCACCGGAAACCAACGATATGTGACGGAGTTCTTAGACATCTCGACATACTTTTGTCTATTGTAACTTTCATCGCATATAATAAACCTGTACAGGGGGTTAAGGACACTTGACGATGGTTGACAGCGACGCTGACAGCTGGTACAACTGGAAGGGAGGTGATGATATTAATGAGATGCACGCCGGAAACAATGCCAAGACCAGAAGCGGTGCACGTCTGACCAGTTGCGATCGTTCGAAAAATTTCGCGTCCGACGTTCGTCAAAAGGAAGCCTCCGAATTCAACGGCTTGATCCACTACGACGAAATTCCTTCAAGTTCTCGATCCAGCATTCACAGATACATCAATCCAGCTATTTATGCGGAAACGTTGAACGACGAGGACGTGGAACACGAGGTTGAGATCCGAGTAAAGATCGGTTCTAATAAAGACGATGGGCGAAAGATCGTGGCGAACTGCGGCGATTCCGCAGAGATCAACGACATGATGTCGACGTTGTCTATTGACAACGGCGTGGCTGCCTCGTACGTGGACCATGCCGGTGATCAAAATGCCCAGGAAACGTACCGCTGTTACTCTTTGAATTCACCGACCAGATCCATGCTTGTTCGTTCCAAGTCCGTGACTTCGTGCGCACCCACGAATCGTGTAGAAAGACGATGCCGAATAGCCGATACAGCGGAGGACAATGACGAGCTTCGTTCTTCTGGGCAAATCGACTCGGAAGTGCAGAGGTATTCTATACAGTCACAAATCGACTCAGTTTTCGCGAATCTCTTTTTAAAATTAGAACATTCACTTCTAGTTTAATAGCGATTGAACAGCAGAATATATTACTCCTTAATCTATCTGTATTTCCATAACGAATGGAAATGAAATAGATTCAGGATTAATAGACGATTAATATCTTTTAATATCTACCATTGTATAGATATATATTTAATGGGCACCGGATCGTACAAGTTTCTACCTCGTCGATGTCGAGTATTAGAATATCGGATAATAGGTCGAACGATTCGGATTACGCCGCGAAGAAAATCAGTTACAGCGAGTGGATGCGTAGGAAGCAGGAAATCGCGCGAAGGAAAAAGGAAGAAGAAGATCTGATTGAAAGGCAAAGGCAAATGGAGATCGAAAGACAGGCTCGTGAAAAGGAAGAGAGGGAATCTCGGGAGCGAGAGAATTTTCTGAAGTGGTCCGAGAGAAAGAAGAGGGAGGAAGAGAGGAAGAAAGCCGTGGTTGAACAAGAACTGAAATTACAAAAGCAGCTGAAGGAAATTGAAGACAAAACGGCTATAATGAAGACTATTTACCTTCGTCAATGGGAACGTAAGAAGAAGGAAGAAGACAAAGGTAAAGATGATATCGATCGTTATAGTACATTGTTTANTCGCTGTTACTCTTTGAATTCACCGACCAGATCCATGCTTGTTCGTTCCAAGTCCGTGACTTCCTGTGCACCCACGAATCGTGTAGAAAGACGATGCCGAATAGCCGATACAGCGGAGGACAATGACGAGCTTCGTTCTTCTGGGCAAATCGACTCGGAAGTGCAGAGGTATTCTATACAGTCACAAATCGACTCAGTTTTCGCGAATCTCTTTTTAAAATTAGAACATTCACTTCTAGTTTAATAGCGATTGAACAGCAGAATATATTACTCCTTAATCTATCTGTATTTCCATAACGAATGGAAATGAAATAGATTCAGGATTAATAGACGATTAATATCTTTTAATATCTACCATTGTATAGATATATATTTAATGGGCACCGGATCGTACAAGTTTCTACCTCGTCGATGTCGAGTATTAGAATATCGGATAATAGGTCGAACGATTCGGATTACGCCGCGAAGAAAATCAGTTACAGCGAGTGGATGCGTAGGAAGCAGGAAATCGCGCGAAGGAAAAAGGAAGAAGAAGATCTGATTGAAAGGCAAAGGCAAATGGAGATCGAAAGACAGGCTCGTGAAAAGGAAGAGAGGGAATCTCGGGAGCGAGAGAATTTTCTGAAGTGGTCCGAGAGAAAGAAGAGGGAGGAAGAGAGGAAGAAAGCCGTGGTTGAACAAGAACTGAAATTACAAAAGCAGCTGAAGGAAATTGAAGACAAAACGGCTATAATGAAGACTATTTACCTTCGTCAATGGGAACGTAAGAAGAAGGAAGAAGAAAAAGGTAAAGATGACATCGATCGTTATAGTACATTGTTTAATTGAATTACGGCGTTCTGCAGTACGTCAAAAGAAAGAAGAGATGAAGAAGAAGCGTATCGAAGAAGAGAAGAAAAAGAGAGTGGAAGAAAGCTCGAAAGCTTACGAAAANAAACGGCTATAATGAAGACTATTTACCTTCGTCAATGGGAACGTAAGAAGAAGGAAGAAGACAAAGGTAAAGATGATATCGATCGTTATAGTACATTGTTTAATTGAATTACGGCGTTCTGCAGTACGTCAAAAGAAAGAAGAGATGAAAAAGAAGCGTATTGAAGAAGAGAAGAAAAAGAGAGTGGAAGAAAGCTCGAAAGCTTACGAAAATTGGCGGAAAATGGCGAAAAACAAACCGAGGCCGGCTACGCAAGGACTTTTGCGTTAGTTCATTTTTAGATGTGAAAAAAATATTCTAATGTAGAGGTGGTCACCTCTGCTCTAAAGTAATACAGAAAATAATCGTACATTTTTATTAAAACATCAGCTCACCAGAAAGCGAAACCAGCGTATGTGAATCCTACACCCTGGCAACGAATCGTCGATGACCCTGAAAACGATGACGAGCAGGATAATGCATCAGTTGTTTGCAGGGAAACACAAAGTCACCCGCGAATCAGCACTAGAAGAAACACCTTATCAGTGATACATCGGTCGTCGAATAATTAGAATTTTGAAAAGAAATTTGTGCATTTTGAAAAACGATCACGGTTTTTGTTTATTTTTTCTGACCAGAGGCAAGGTAGAATTACGAAAAAGAATATCATTATATATTTACACCTTGGATCGCAGAGTCGTGTCGCTGTTTTATAAGACAGTGCAATCAGAGTGGTTTTACGTGTACGAACCTGTAGTAAATACCGTGATAATTTCACTTACTTAGCAGATATTCTTTGATATACTTTCTCACATCCGTCCTTTACGATCAATGAATATTAACATATGTCCGGAGATAATCGTGAACAGCGTTCTTCGATCGATATTTAGATATATTAGAACAATGTAGAAGGTAATTCTCTCCTTGCCCTAACGCGTGAATATTTGTAGATAGAAGAAGAGGGGAATAAACGATAAAACGCAAAGGTGATCGGAAGGGATGTATACGGGAAAAAATTATTGCTATCCTTTATTTGTATTATGAATATTATATATTACATGATATACATATATAGATTTTTTACATACTTTTTATACGAGGTCAGAAAGGTGCATTCTATTTGCTCGTTACATCAGACGGATGTAGGTACGATACTATGAGAAGAAAAATGTCAAANATTACATACTTTTTATACGTCTATACTATTTGCTCGTTACATCAGACGGATGTAGGTACGATACTATGAGAAGAAAAATGTCAAATACCGAAAGTGATAATTCAGGTACGTAAAGAAACGTACGAAGTGGCACATTATTATTTCTTTAATTCCTGTTGAACGTATACTTTACTTTCTTCCCCAATACAAATGTCTATAACATTCTGTATATTCAAGTTTTTTAAAGATGTAAGTGAACGATAGCACGATACGTCAAGTGGCATCGTTGAATAGATTATTTAACCAGATGTGTTTCCTCTTCCTGAAGTCTCTCGATGTCTGATTTGTTCATAAAATAATAGGATGGTTGTCGTGATTTCTGAAATTTCAAAGCCTTAGTACCATCATACTTCAAATTATTTTATACAATGAGAATGTTTGTTCTTACCAAATCTTTGATTATGCGTTTTGCGCCCGCTTTAATAAGAATATTGCTTAATTCCTCGACTGACGGTAAACCCATTGCGTAATGTAAAGCAGTTCTCTCCAACTGAAAGAGCAAATTCATCGTTTTTTTTCTTGCGTCATATTTTAGAAATAAAATTAATGATGTATGTGTAATTGGATATAATTAATTGATTAAATTCATTCTAACATTGTCACCAATGCGTAATGTCTCTGGATACGTTGTCGCAATGTATTCTGCTAGTTCTTCATTTTCTCGAAGCACAGCGATATGAAGGGCACACCTGCTCATCGAATTCTTTCCCATAGCTAATAGCTTCCCCCTTCCGTTAGTTTTATTCAACAATTCTCTCACCCTTTCCACGTTACCCATTCTAATTTCATGATGTACTTCTTCGCGTTGTGTCTGAAAAAATATTCATCTCAGGACTTCTGAAAATAGACGTATCACATTTTATGTTTTACCACGTAATTTGGAATGGATTGTAAAAATTGCACAGTCGCTTCGCGTCCTCGTTCTGTAGCAATATCAACAATATTCACACCATCGTCTGTCACGTCCAAAATGTGGTCGTATCCTTCTAATAACAATTCTACTAATTTTTCAGTTTCACCTAAAAATATATTATATAAATCTAATATTCTGTCTATAATTTCTCTTAATGAATTTCTCTTATGATGGTATAAATTAATTTTTCTCACCTCGTGCTGCTAAATAGGCCACGTAATGATCAATTTCATCGATATTCTCTTTGATGTTCGCCAATTCAGCCACATCTCTAGCTGTCCTGTACAACTCATCTCTGAAACCGACGTTAACTTGACTTTCCTGAAGCAAATGAAACAAACCGTCTTTCGCGTAAGATCGAATAGCAGCGAAATGAATGACGCTTTGTCCATGTTCNCAATTGATTAAATTCATTCTAACATTGTCACCAATGCGTAATGTCTCTGGATACGTTGTCGCAATGTATTCTGCCAGTTCTTCATTTTCTCGAAGCACAGCGATATGAAGGGCACACCTGCTCATCGAGTTCTTTCCCATAGCTAATAGCTTCCCCCTTCCGTTAGTTTTATTCAACAATTCTCTCACCCTTTCCACGTTACCCATTCTAATTTCATGATGTACTTCTTCGCGTTGTGTCTGAAAAAATATTCATCTCAGGACTTCTGAAAATAGACGTATCACATTTTATGTTTTACCACGTAATTTGGAATGGATTGTAAAAATTGCACAGTCGCTTCGCGTCCTCGTTCTGTAGCAATATCAACAATATTCACACCATCGTCTGTCACGTCCAAAATGTGGTCGTATCCTTCTAATAACAATTCTACTAATTTTTCAGTTTCACCTAAAAATATATTATATAAATCTAATATTCTGTCTATAATTTCTCTTAATGAATTTCTCTTATGATGGTATAAATTAATTTTTCTCACCTCGTGCTGCTAAATAGGCCACGTAATGATCAATTTCATCGATATTCTCTTTGATGTTCGCCAATTCAGCCACATCTCTAGCTGTCCTGTACAACTCATCTCTGAAACCGACGTTAACTTGACTTTCCTGAAGCAAATGAAACAAACCGTCTTTCGCGTAAGATCGAATAGCAGCGAAATGAATGACGCTTTGTCCATGTTCATCCTGAATAAATAAATGTATTTCGTCAATTTTAAGATAATTTTTTCTTAATTGAACGCAACAATTTTGTCGTACTCTATTAGGATTGCTGAACGCTGATTCTGGTATATCGGAGCCTGGACTTTGTGGATAGCCGGCGTCCTCGTCTCCGATTTCATTCTCGACAGTTTCCAGGCTTCCTTCGGGTCGGTCAGGAATAATTAACACGTTAGGTTCCTATAAAATCATCAAATTATTTTCTTATTCGGATCACAGTTCAGTATCCTGAAAATTATAATACTTACTTGGTCGTGTGTATTGTTTTTAGTTTTGTTGGCAAAGTTGTACAAGTATGTAGCCAGATATGTGACCGGATCCTTCGGACGATTGTTAGCAACTTCTGTTAAACCTTTGATCAACGGGTCACCAAGAGCTGTTAAAATTTTTGTTCATGAGTCCTCATCGACTTCGATATATGATTTGCAATTACACTTTATTTAACACTTACACGATGCCAAATAGCGACCCTCCTCTTCTCGGAAAATTGGTATATCAACCTGCTGATCATCTAAAAACAAATTATTTTTATTTTGTCTTCAGTCAAAAATCCAAAACGCAATATCGTTTCATTTGCAATTATTTTATGAAACCCATTCAGTAAAACTTATTGTCAAATTATATCGATAATAAAATATGATATATACCAATTTCTGTGGCTTAATAAAAAGACGGAAGCAAATCTTTTACAAAGGTGCATCGTGAATATGTATGTTACATATTTGACAATTGTGTGGAACATATAAAATACAAATAGTGCGCGGAAACACTGCGGACTGCGGGAAGCACGTTATACATAAAAACGAGAATACTTAAAATGGAAATTAAACAGCTTAAGGTGGCACTTAGAGCACATACTACTCGAGGTAGCTTCATTATAAATTATATCATTTATTGATAAATAAGGGGAACGCTGCGAAGGAGAGATAACATACTTCTACCCATTCGACACTTGAAAAGCTACCGCCAGTAGTAAATGCTCTAAGAGGTGGTAGGTGTGATATATTATTATACAAATAATTCACATACAATGGCTATTTATGGAAATATATAATTCAATGTTATATAAAATACACCAAGTTGGAAAGACATGTGCTACGTCATCTCTGTTTTGTGTGAACATCGAACTCGTGCGTGACACATAAAAAAGCTTAAGATCCCCTTGTTGTCCGTTCTCCTTTAATTATTATAATTTCTCGTTTTACACGTACGATGGATATATGTGCACATATTGCACATTTCACAAGCACGTAAGCATGGTGTCGTGCGACAACATGTCAAAGCGCTGTAACCATTGCTCGTGTATACCAATAATGTTCATTTTACTAACCTAATGAACAATCCGGTATCCAAGTAGCTAATCATTTTATATTACATAACGATGCACGAGAGACAACGTTCACACATATCTTTCCAACGTTCCTCCATTCTTTGGGTATACGCTACAGTCTTCAGTTTACGAGAAGTAATTGACGAGTCGTATTGGCTCATAAAGTATCACAGAAGGTTTTCGTATATAAGCGTATTGTTCTGTCATTTAAAAAAAAAAAGATTAAGACTAAGTGGTTTTAATCGCTTCGGCGTCCGGTCCATGATTAACTCTGAAAACGTTTAGCGCTGTTCCGTTTGCGAAATATACCCGCGAGCAAACTGGCAATTTTCATCGAGTTATTTATCGTCAGCTCCTTCTCCAACGCAATTATGTTCAGAACGGCTCTGGAGAAGTCCTGGAGAGTTTGCAGCTCGGTAATGCTCAGCGACTGTTGATTGCCGATTCTGACCGTGTCTCGTCTCGGTGTTTCGCGTACGCTCAGTCCGCGAACGACGCACAAGTGCTTCAAATGATCGTATTCCTTCGACAATTCCGGGAACTTGATTATCACGTTAAACCTAAGGGTATTCCCGATGGCGTAGGGCCGCGCGCTGAGAAAGCCCAGTTTCTTGTCCCTGGTGAACTTCAATTTCTCGTCGAGCACGACCATCACTTTGGCCAGTCTCACGTAGGCACGGCCGATCAGGCCCGGTCTGTTCTCGTTGGTCCGGCAGATAACTCTCAAATGATCCTGCACGTTCACCCAAGCGGCCAAATCTCCAGCAGACGCGACGTAAACTCCTCGACCGTAAGGCCAGTGCCTCCCGTGAAGACGTTTATCGTCGTGTACCTCGTAATCCGTGATCGGCAACAGTAGACCAGCCGCCGCCAATTGGGCCCTGATCGGACTCGGTTGATCTAGGATCTCGTTCAGGGTGAAGTACGTTCCGGGCTCGTCCTCGCTACTACCCTCCGCCATCATACCCGAAATCTCTTGACTCATCAGTTCGGTGGTGATTTCGCGTTCCACCTCCTCCAGCTGGTTCACCGTCAAGGTCAACGGAAACGTGTAATTCTCTAGATTTCTGCAACACTCCATCACGCCGGCTTGGACGAATTTAGCCGGCGGGTCGAGATCGTACGCCTCGATCGCTGACACGGTGACTTCGTCCACCGAGTCAGGATTCTCCTCGCCGTCTTCGTCCTCCGTGTAAAAGAACCTCGGCGACGGATGATCGGGGAGATCGCCGCTGGCAGTGACACAGTGGATGTCTCTGATCAGGGGGTCGAAGAACTCGGCGAACACGACGTAGCTCTCGTAGTCTGGTGCGACTATCCACAAGGACTCGTCCTCGTCGTTCGTATTGCTAATCACCGAATAAGCGCTGCTCGCTTTGCTGGTACCGTTCAGGGTACCGTATTTCTTTAAAGCGGGCCATATCACATCAAAGAGGTTGTGGTCCATGCGTGTCACACGGTGCTTGATACGATCGAATATGGGCCGTTTCAGGCAACGACTGATCAGAGTACCGGAGTTTCCGGGTGATTTTGGTGTCGTACCGTGCTTTACGCCGATCAGAAGACGGAAACACCTCTCCAAGGTGGCTAGGGTCTCCGGTTCGGTTATGTCTCGGCGCGCGGAATACTTGTCTCCTCCAGGAACTGTGTTTGCCGACGTGCACACCAGCGGACAATAAATAATGAGGATATTTATCAGGTTCGTCATTAGCGATGGGAAAAATTACTTATTTTATTCATTCGATTGCGAATTCGCTGATGTTTCTTTGGCATTCTAAAGTCTCCGACGTTTGGTTTGTAATCAGTATTGTTATTATTTTTTCCGAAATCACGGAATTTTCATTATTTAATTTTTTCAGACTCGATACCTGTTGTACTGAAGTATAGTATAAAAGTTCGTAAAAAGATGATATCGTTACTAATGATTTAATGTCTGTTTACGTATTATAGTCGAGGGAAAGGTATAACAGCTGTCGTGAAACAGCGGGGGTTGCTATCCCTCAGACCTTTAAGAAAAGAGGTAATAAGNGTATAGTCGAGGGAAAGGTATAACAGCTGTTGTAAAACAGCGGGGGTTGCTATCCCTCAGACCTTTAAGAAAAGAGGTAATAAGGACGCGCTGTAAACCCAACGACTACCAATGTATTTATGTATACCTGGAGTCCCAAGTGCCCGTCATCATGACCTCTTTTGTTGCGAGGGACAGCAACCCCGCTATTTTACGACAGTGGTCAAATCTTCTCGATCACTATTCTGTTCATCCCTTGGAGATTTAACAGATACCATAAAGCAAACAATAAAAGTAATAAGTATTACGGATGAACTTTACATTCAAGTCAAACCACAAAGCGAATATCTAATTTGATTAGATTTTATAGTAAGAAGAATTCCCATCGCTAATTAATTTCTGGACACATATGTAAACAATATAAAATGTTTCAATCTTGTTTTGGAATAATTGTTTGGTTTCTAATGATGTTCCTAGACAATTAAGTAGTAGACTAATGCGTGAGAATAAGCAACGTGATGGTTGCTAAATATAAGTAAACTCAATTTTTAGGAATGTAGTTTATATTGGAATTTTATATGGAAAGTGGGAGAACGTAAAGTGAAGTAATCGATAGTGCTCTGAACGATCAATAAGGAGATAATACAATTTAAACTGGTGCTCGTACAGTGCCTCGTTCGAAATGAAATACCTTTATCAATTAACATCTCGTCAGCGAGTTTCTCATTAGCCCCGAAATCGCGCAGAAGCGATTTATGAGATAATTCATCCTGATTCTGTTTATAGTATTCCGCTTTTTGTCCAAACTGTATGGTTAATAGTTAATGGAGTAAGAAATATCGGAATTTACTTAGGTTTTCTCTTCAATTCGGTAAAAATTTTTACATAAAATTAAATTGTACTCACATTGTCTTGGAGTAAGGGATTCGCACCCAAATGTAGCAAAAGATTATAGTAATGGCCATTGTCTGCAAGGGTGGCCGCGTAGTGCAAAGGTGTTCTACCATTATCATCTATTGCATGCGCAGTTTCCGGAAATCTACCTGCTAGATATCTGAAAGATATATAAGATTGATTAGCTAATAATAGGAATTGATAAGGTACTCATTTTGTATTGTATATCTGATAAAGTTATTGTAATATAAGAACGACAGAGAAGATTATTATTTTATCTAATAAAGAACAATGACTTATGACTGTGCAGAGAAAACAATGTATAGAAAATAATTATAAAAATAGAGGGAAGTTTAGTTTAGATAGACTGATGTATATATATTTTTATACCTGATAATAGTGGTATTTCCAAAGACGACTGCGACATGAAGAGGTGTTGCACCATTTGGCGATGAACCATCTCTCGCGACTGCAAATTTGCGCCTGTCTAGAGCACTTTGCAAATCTCTCAAATTTCCTTCCCGAGCTGCCATGTGCACAGCATGAATTTTTCCCTAAAATAATTAAAAATACATTTTTCTACAGAAATATTGTCAAAAGATAATGAATTCGCTTATAATCGATTATCTTAGACAGGAATTACTTTTGTTACGAATTTTCTATCTAATTCCATTGAAAGGATATAAGGAGAAATAACTTTTTGCGTCATACCATGTAGGATGGAACGCGATCGATGAAAGCCTGAAGCTCAGGATTTCCTGAATGTCGGCCGACCAGTCTTCTTCCTTGGCCGTTTAGCACCAAAGAAGCCAGTTGTTCCATGTTGCCGTTCTCCAGCATCTTCTCGATTTCCGGGTCCGCCGTCATGGTGCCGTCCTTCAGGTCTGATTCCGGAAGCTCCTCGTGTTCCCCAACGATTACCTGCTAATCATGTCGTAGGTGCAAAACCATGCGCACCCACATACACTCATCGCATGCCGATCGATACGGGAAAAATATTAATCGCACGTAGCAATCTACACGACGTGAAAAATCGATGGTTGTCTTTCTGTGTTTCTGTAAGCTTCTTTGATCACGTGACGCGCGATCGAATAAATTATTTCTCTAATTGTTCATAGGTGTCTTCCACTCAGTCTATAATTACGTGATAATAGTACAACGAAAATAATTTGTTTTAATGTTAAAAAGAACGAGATGTACATTTTTTAATACTTCATATTTCAAATAGTATATTAGTACTATGATTATTTAAAAAATTAAGTAATTTTAATTTTCCTGTGTAAGGTAACTCATTATTGATTATTGAATAATGTGTTAAATCGAACATATATTAAAGTGAACATAAAAATACTTGGTGCAACTGAACATTTATATCTCTCTTGTTAAACGAAATAAAAAAGAAAGACGAAAATACATCTTCATGTATTTGTTTGGGTCTGTAGTGTGCAGAAGTTACATAACAGTTCTTTGCTTATTCATTTATTTATTGTTATATATTTGTGCGTGACAAAGAATATACCGTATAATATCACCATATCGATCGTTTCTCTTATTTTCCCAGTACACAAAATATACTTTAAATTACATCTTGTCACTTACAACCACAAATATACGTTAGGTAGTACATATGAGCGACTATTCAAAATCTGGAATCAACTAGCTCTGTATATCAATCTTTCATAATTTAATAAGAAACATGACATTATTTTGTGCCTTACGCAATAAGCAGGTAATAATATAATTTTTGTCGTCAAGTATTTGTTTGTGCCAGGAAATTCCTGTAAGATTCAATTCACCTAAGAGTTATGATGACCGTACCTGGTCTTCGTCGTTTCCTGGATCATCGACACCAGAATCGCCCGTGCTGGGCTCGTTTCTCTCTTCCTGTTCCGCCTTGTCTTCTTGTTCCTGTTCATTAGCTTCCTCAGTTCCTTGTTCCCCGTTTTCTGCTTCTTCTGCATTATTCTGAGGCTCTTCTGATTCCTCTTCTTCTGGTTTGTCCTCAGGATTTGGACTCTCCACCGTTTCATGTGTCGCCGTACCCGTTACCACGTCGTCGTCCGAGGACTTGTCTTCTCCGTCTTCAACTTTTGCCTCTTCATGTGGTTCTTCGCTGTTCTCTGCGTCTTCGGACTCTTTCGAATCTTCTGGTTTCTCTGCATTTCCTTCATCCTGTTCTAGTTTCTCTCCGTTTTCAGCGCTATCAACCTCTTCTGCATTTTCTGCATGTTCTTCCTCAGGATTTTCGGCTTCCTCAGGATTTTCCGAGTTTTCTGGCTTCGTTTGATTTTCTGATTCCTCCTGACCTTCTTCAGCTGTTTTTATCTATTTTTTTTTTTTTCAAATCGTATTTTAATTTTATTTAAAAATTGTTCTTTTCATTACCTGATCTAATCACGTAAAGTGAAAAATTGCAATTACTTTAATACATTCTTCGTAAATATAAATATAAAGAATTTTGAGTAAAGAAAATTAAAACTTAATTTTATACCGTGTTATAAAACGATGTTAAAACCTGTACCTGTTCCATAGATTTACTGAGATTCTTTTTGGCCGTCTCAGCGCTGCCGAACGCACTATCAATGTCCGCGCTGTTAACTTTCTTCATCCCCCTCGATATAGATTCCAACGCTTCTAAAATCCTCCAGTCCCAGTGTCTAGGATACGACGTGCTAGCGACCCGCGGTGCATCAGGTATCACAGATAAAAGCGATTGGTCTATGTCCGACGGTCTGTTCTTGTAGAAAGCTGGTGCCTTTTGCCTCTGATTTAATAGTTTAGATTACGAGTAAATATACATATTAATTAACATTAGTTAATTAACATTAGTCAATTAATATTGTCAAAAATATAGTATGCAATAAATACATATAATTTTCAGCAACCCGTTTACTGTATTTGGTATGCATTATATTTACGTACATTGTCTAGTTTGCTTTCATCAGCTCCGTATTCCGTTAACAAATCATACAAAACTCCATTGTCTTTCGCCGCGGCCGCATAATGCAATGGCGTCTTTCCATCGTTATCTATAGCTTCTACAACGGACGGATACCTCGTAAGAATTTCTCGTGCGATCTCAGTATATCCCGATCCTGCAGCCTGTTAATTATCAAACGGTCCAATATTAAAAAATGATTGTGAGAAATGAGGTCAAGAAATTTGTACCTTATGCAGGACGTTTAAACCATTCGCATCTTTGCCACAAAGGACGATGGGTGACGTGGTTTCGATCTTGTTCTTAAGTCCATCTAAATCGTTGTTCACTACGGCTGTGTGAACGTCTTTTACGGTGCCCTATAATAAAAGTTTTTATATAAATCTGAAGAACGTAATAAATTCTTTGAAGGAAATATGAACTTTTATTAGGTGTACTTCTGGAATTTTAATACGAACCATGATGAAAGGTACGGCTTCTAAAAACTTTTTTACACGTGGATTGTTGCTGGTCTCCATCCGTAACTTGTTCCCATGGCCTTCCCATAGAACCTGTTGCAATTTCCCGATATCTCGATTGTGGATCCATATCCTGATATTGGAAGGTTTGAAATCCCAAACTGGAAAATATTTCTCTTATTTATTTCAGAAGTTATTATAAGTTTATGATTTAAACATAGCTTCTTTCTTCTATTGACTATTTTATCATTGCAATTAACGTTCAATCGATAATTTACAAATGTAACCCGTGACATTTAAGAATTCCATCAAAGAAAGTGTCCGAATGGTATGTTATGTTTGTTCAGCTTTTAGTTTAATTAGAGCGTCGAGTTTACAAAACACAAAGAGAATTAAATAACGAGGCTATTTCTGTAAAACGGAAGAGTTATAACGGCTTGGCCTTCTTGTCCTCAAATATGCCACGTTAAGAATTTACCCTCTACAAAATTTGTAACCATTCATCGCGTGTTGGAGCAATGTGTTAAATATTTTAGGCGATCCGAAGAATCCTCTTTCTAGCAAATATCGATTTTCTGTTCGATAGTCTCACCCACTTTTACTGCTTAAATTATACAGTAAAACTTTCCAAAAGAAACTTCTTTTTGAGACAATTTAAAAATTAAAGATCCCTGAGCAATTCACAATTATTATGTACATATTTTATATGCATAACAATAAAATATTTATATACATACATATTTTACTCAATAGAATTTATAAATCAATGATTTTCATACTCATATATGTATACATGCAGTAATAAAACTAGTACATTGGATGTTAATGTTTTATTTAGAAGCAAGATTGCATGTTCCAGAGACGCTTAAATAAATTTTTGAAAAGCTGACCAAGTACACGGACCCCTTCACTTACTGACACGTTTACACCGTCCGTACTCTGTACTTTCTCGGTAAATAGATCAATCAATGTGAACGGAAACGCCGATGCCATGTTGTGTGCAGTTCATACAAGTGTGCATGTAAAATAACGTTCAGTTATAATACATTAATGAAACACCGAGGTCTGTCAGTTTAATCGGAATCTCAATGTCAATTTCAATAATTGAACACGATACTTGTGTATAGCTGCGCTCATAATCCAGGATGAAACGAGGTCGTTTAATTTAAGTTTTTTTCACGAACTCACTTTAATTCAAGCGATTACGAAATCCACGTTAATAATATCGAACGCATGAATATAATACAATTAAAATGATTTTTTGTAATGATAGAATATTTGAAAAAAATCAATTTCGAATATGTAAATGCAAAGTAAATAGAAGGAGCTTGAGTATTTTTTCGGGAAGAGTTCGTTCACAGCACGTTAATACCTTGCAGTTTTCATTCTAAACAAACAGTTTATTATTCCGGCAGCGCTGTTTAGTTTGTATAAAATTATCTTCGACTGACGTCGAAATTTTTCGCTAATGGAATTGTTTTGCACAGATGATTATACCGCAATTGCGATTTCCACAAATTATATATATAGATTTTGAGGGTTGTTGAATAATTCGTAACTCGATCGATTCCGGCCGTTTTCTTTGCCTTACAAATGTACAAGTTCTATCGATTCTTACGGGTCATTACCGAGAAGATTCCGTGGGGTATAAGTCAAGGAATTCATAACTAACGAAGATAAGAATGAACAACATCCGATATTTTTTAAAGTTGCTATTTCAACTGGTTTACTTAAAAAAGTCATCAGCTATGGAAATAAACCATTGGAAATACGAATCACTTTAAACTTAAATGAACATTTCTTACGATGACAATTTTCACTTTAATTATCTGATGTTTTAAAATGAACCGACTTTTCTAAAAAATGAGAAACATTTCTGTCATTCAATTCATTACTCACATTCTTTGGCAGAACTTTTCCGACGAGACATGTTGTCTGCTTTCGGTAATTCGATTTCTGAGCTATGTTCTAAATAATAAGCTGCAGGGTTGCCTTTTTTGTCCCAAACACTCGCGTCGCAATCGTTTTCTATGAGGACATCCCAAATCGCGTCAAAGTCCTTAGCAGCTCCGCAATAATGCAGTGCGGTTCGACCCTCCTGATAATACAAAATATTGCCAATATATTATTTTATACTTAAAAACGTATTATCAATGGAATAAATTTTTTTTTCGAATTCTTCTTGATACAAATTTTATTGTAAATTAATAATTGGACTTGAACCGAGACTTAGTTCACAATTTATATGTTATGCGCATTCACGTATCTTCTCACTGGCACAATTACTTTAAATGCGTCGATCAGACATGACAATCGTCCCAGACTAAATTAATTTATTAAACCACTCCCATAAACGATCCCTGTTCTCGGTATAGCAGTTTAGCGAGCGATCGTTTACGGTAATAAAAAGCGTGACGACCATTGGAATATCCCGCGGCAAATTGCGACTTAAAACGCGAGGAGTCGACATCGGTCGAACGTCGAATACAAGGGTTGAATCATGTTCGAAGGTAGTAAAGGGGTAAGGAGCCGTATCAAAAGCGCTGCGTGCGCCTGGACACAAAGTTGGATGACTGCAGGGAAGAACAGGTGGTTTACACTTTGATATTAGCTACGTCACGCGATCCGAAAAAGGCGACTGTCGTCGTCATTGTAGTCGTTGCGAAAATGGCTCTTCGATTATTCAGCAGTAGGACGTATCGCAAGAAGGGTACACACTACCGTCACGGCAGGATCACTATGTCAAAACGGACTCGTAAATGGTGCACGACAATTTGGCTGCATTTCAAATCATTGTATCGACAGTCTCATCATCTGTCAATGAAATTGTCGACTTCGTGCAAAATTACATTTCGAAATTGCAAAATTGTTATTTGAGGGCACATTTTTTTGATCAATCCTAATCGAAATGAAATTGAACTTTTATGTCAAGTTATACATAATTTGAAGACAAATTCTTTTTTATTCTCTCTGTGAAATAATGTTAATAATGATATACATATGTGCATACACGTACACGTGGGGTGAAAAGAAGAAATAAGTGTTGATTAATAACAATTACTTTGTCTTTCTGCTGAACAGTGATGGGATAATTTTTCACGAGCCACTCGACGATATCCTTTTGGTCGTAATAGACTGCCTTGTGGAGCAGGGGGGTGCCAGCTAAGTCCTTCGCAATAGCTAATTTCTTCTTAGGCTCCTCCGAAATGAGTTTCTGTACTTCCGCGAGAGAACCACGTGAAACCGCGTCGTGAACTTGAGAAATTTTTGTCTGCAATTGTTACACAAATACAAAAAACGTGTTTTTATTAAAATTTAATATACGTATTCATATGTTAATTACGAGTAAATAAGAATTTTTTATATTGAACAAAAATAATTTTTATTTCTGACATCTATCAAATTGATGGATTGGGAAAGTTGACTGCTTCAGAAACTAATGACAAGTTGAATACAAAATTATAAATTTTTATTATGTCACTATCATTGCTTCTAATAATTTCGTTTTTTATATTCATTACTATACCAAATAATTCGGGAGTCCTTTTAGGAAGACTCTAGTCTTGAGATCTGGAGACTGTTCACCTAATAGACGTGATCCACGTCCTTCTAAAACAACATTTTCCAGTTTTTCTAGGTCACCTCGTAATAGCCACGTCTTCAACGTCAATGGATTCATCTGCACCTGAAAATTAAATTTAGTAAACTACACTATTTTTGTATGACGTCGCATACTTATTTGTCAAAATAAAAGAAATTTGTTAGAAATTGTATGTTTTCTTATTTTAGCATGTGACTATGAATCATTCTTGAGACGCACGTTATTGATCCTCCATCAAGCAAATCTATGTTCAAGGTNTATTTGAGGGCACATTTTTTGGATCAATCCTAATCAAAATGAAATTGAACTTTTATGTCAAGTTATACATAATTTGAAGACAAATTCTTTTTTATTCTCTCTGTGAAATAATGTTAATAATGATATACATATGTGCATACACGTACACGTGGGGTGAAAAGAAGAAATAAGTGTTGATTAATAACAATTACTTTGTCTTTCTGCTGAACAGTGATGGGATAATTTTTCACGAGCCACTCGACGATATCCTTTTGGTCGTAATAGACTGCCTTGTGGAGCAGGGGGGTGCCAGCTAAGTCCTTCGCAATAGCTAATTTCTTCTTAGGCTCCTCCGAAATGAGTTTCTGTACTTCCGCGAGAGAACCACGTGAAACCGCGTCGTGAACTTGAGAAATTTTTGTCTGCAATTGTTACACAAATACAAAAAACGTGTTTTTATTAAAATTTAATATACGTATTCATATGTTAATTACGAGTAAATAAGAATTTTTTATATTGAACAAAAATAATTTTTATTTCTGACATCTATCAAATTGATGGATTGGGAAAGTTGACTGCTTCAGAAACTAATGACAAGTTGAATACAAAATTATAAATTTTTATTATGTCACTATCATTGCTTCTAATAATTTCGTTTTTTATATTCATTACTATACCAAATAATTCGGGAGTCCTTTTAGGAAGACTCTAGTCTTGAGATCTGGAGACTGTTCACCTAATAGACGTGATCCACGTCCTTCTAAAACAACATTTTCCAGTTTTTCTAGGTCACCTCGTAATAGCCACGTCTTCAACGTCAATGGATTCATCTGCACCTGAAAATTAAATTTAGTAAACTACACTATTTTTGTATGACGTCGCATACTTATTTGTCAAAATAAAAGAAATTTGTTAGAAATTGTATGTTTTCTTATTTTAGCATGTGACTATGAATCATTCTTGAGACGCACGTTATTGATCCTCCATCAAGCAAATCTATGTTCAAGGTTCATATCGATGTGCAAATTGTTCGGTAGGGCGTGAGTTGACCATTAAATTACTGCGCAATCTCTCTAATGAAAATGCGGGAATAATTACGAAGCAATTTTTAAGAAGCTAATCAAAGTGCAATGAATTATGTGAGAGAATTCCTTTGTAAACTGTTTCTAAGAATAAATTTTCTCATTTACCATGTGTGATTCGATAGCAAATTACATTAACATCAATTTCAGCTTTGTACAATATTCTACCGAGTTTCAAAATTTTCCTGAAACTTGAATTGTTGTTAAAAATAATTCTGATAATATAAAAAATGTAAATTGTAAATAATTGTACTGTACAGAGTAAGCATTCTGTTGTTAGTCATTCAATGTATTTTTTGTCTGATAAGATTACCTTGCGAAGTCGCTAAACCGAAGAATAGGAAATAAATATTCATATTTCTCGTATTCCAAAAGTTAAAGCATAAAAGACAAATTTGAGAAATCGAGTATGCAAGCATTAGTGAACTCATTCCGCAAAAGTTAGTGAATTGCAAAGTATTTTAACGATTATAGAGCTCCGCCACGTAATTTCAGTTTTCCTGTTGTTCAAGTGAATGGTGAATCCCCTGGTTTATGGATCGCTCGTCACTTACGAAACTAAATGTAACATACATACATAAATAAGTGATACGACTTTATCGTCGCGAATATACGTTAATATACTTGTTTAATATACTTATTTACGTCAAGTCATACACAGAAAGAGGGAGAAACCAGAAAATGTTCAGTCATCGTATTTAAAACTATTTTGTTTACTTCAATTATCCTGTTCAGTTTTAAATAATTTCTACACTTTTTTTAATTTTATATGGAAAGGTATTATATGGTAAGGATATTTTATAAAGAAAAAAACTTCAATGTCAATGATGAAAAAATTGAGCAGTTGAATGAATAATTCTCAGTTCATTGTTCTTGCATTATTCTTACCACAAAGTTAATAGCTGGTAGTTTAATAATCCGGCAATCATGTACGTAATACTTAGTTCCTTAGTATATTGAATGTTACTTTAATACAAAGAGAAACACCAAACAGGAAAAAATTCGGTTTATTCATGCACGAGTGCTCAGATTGCAAGGACAGGTGTCTAAAAAAAATAGATTAGCAAACGTAAATGCGTGGGAAATTACGAAAGAACAAAGCATGTGCATGCACTAATCGTCGATCTTATCATTGCTCAATCCTCCGTTGCTTAACTGTCCCCAAGGATTTACCTGGATCAGCTGTGTGTCATGACATTCTTGATATTACGAGAGACTCACGGTGTTATAACAAATTTATTGACACGAAAAAAAACAAATAGAGAAATGAATCGCGATTAGCGATTAAATAGTGTCCGGAAAAAGAGACCGTACGATACGAGAAAGCGTCGCGCGACGAATGAAGTCGACGTCAAGCGTCGCGACGCCACCTGCGCAGAGTAACCATAGAATTCGTTGGCTCGTCGAAGCTAAATACCCAGTGTACACGTATAAGGAAAAAAACAAGGAATATTTTTTATAATAAACGGACAAAGACCTTCGTGTTCACGGTTTTGGAACGAAATGACTGAGAATAGTACACGTGTGCGAGAACGAATATCGAATTATCGGAAACATTGCATCAGGGAAAACGAACTTGCTGGATTGTTTTACTTCCTTTTTGAATATCTATTTATGGAACATGACGCATATTATTATTATACTGTTACAGAATTATAAAAAGTTAAATTAATGTAACATTCAGGAGAGTAAGAAGTAATGCTGCAACTGTTGTCTGCTTGTACTACTTGCCCTACTTATTCTACTTGTCAATATCAGAAATCGTCTACACTTTGCAGTCTATATTTATATCCCGTTGGATACCTTATTCATTTATTTTTTTAACGTATTGAATTTATTTTACATCTTCAATTTTCAATCGCGAAATAAAATAATTACCCTATAAAAAAATGTTCAGAATTTTGTTGTTAGAATATGCAAAACTATGTTTGAGCAAATACAATGAAAGAGAAATCAAAGAAGAAAAAACGGGAATCCTTGAGTTTCAAGTATTTCGATTGAGAAAGTTAAACAAGCTTGACGCACAATCACTTGTCGGTGAATTCCCCTCGAATCGAAGTAGACATACATAAGTATGTGTACACACATATATAATGATAATTATCAGACCTGTGTAAACCGATAATTCTAATAGTACCGTTCGCGAATACGATTGTATAATATGTAAATTGTTCAATAAACATATATCGTCTTCGACGAAAGACGACACATACACGTCGTCAATGTGTCCGTGGCAAGCTTTTGAAACAAATTATGAAAACAGTTCATTTCATACTCATTTTACTTTCTTCGATCATATCGATATTTTATGACGAAGTTCCTCGTTCTCCTGGTGTAACTTAATATTGTAGAACGTGTGACGAACGAGGAAAACTTTATATTTATGAAAAAGTTAGTATATATGAATAAAAAAAGAATTAAATCGAGAACTTAATTTTGTACTAAAACTTGTATATATGTTTAAATAAAGAATCTGTTACAATATTTAAAAGAACTGTTATTTGCTCTAATAAATATTCATCGTAGACGTTTAGCGAATCTTTCCTTAACCGGAAGAATCCAGGTGACAAGACACGTTGTTATCTTTTATTCATCGTAAACATTTCCGTGAGTCCTGGAATCGGTGCAGCCTAAGGATTATCGACTTTTACGTTTTATGCTTGCGATATGTACCTCGACCATTTGTTTTGTTCGTTTGCTTGTCGCTTACCTCGTTTATTTATTTAACCCTAGCTTGACCGCCGGAATCAATATCTCTTTGGAGCAATGACACATTGATCATGCATATTGCGCGAATCTCGAGTCGACTTTGCCACCATTGATAAGATATTGAACGAATGAGACAACGAACGGGGAATACTCGCGTAATCGTAGTTTTTTTTTTTATATAAAAGCGCCTAACTTGATTAAAAGCGTCTAAATGTAAAGAATGCAATAATGTTTTTCAGGCGCACACACTTTCAATAACAAACTAAAATTATTGCATAA
The DNA here is from genome assembly GCA_019453355.1 of Ceratina japonica. Taxonomy (NCBI): domain Eukaryota; kingdom Metazoa; phylum Arthropoda; class Insecta; order Hymenoptera; family Apidae; genus Ceratina; species Ceratina japonica. Next base: position 302,435 of record SMSR01015877.1, on the reverse strand, counting down.
AACAAATTTGTGTGTTCGATGAATATAGTATATATACTTTTGTGTAGAAAAAGATTTATATATGATATAAAATATAAACGAACTCAATTATATTTAAATGTAGTACAGTAGGAATGGTCGAATAATAAGATCTAGAATCGTTCATTTTTCCTTTTCGGTCTTATTGTGCAACGTGCCATTTTAATTGTGAGTCTGAACTCATTTCGATGAAATTACAGATGTGTAATAACATTTAACAATTACAAAATTAGGAAGCTGTGCAGAGTATAATACAGAAAAAAGAGTACTGTGGTGCATGTATACTTCGTTTAACAAACCATTTTTATATCCTTTCATTTACGTCATTTTTATAAAAAAGTTTCCAGGCCATAATTAACGAGCTCTTCGTTACATAGACTGCGTTGTGAAAATTAGTAGCCATAACAAAAAAGATCTCGCGAACCACGTATGAAAGCTAAGGTATCCGCCGGTCAACTGGCAATGCGTACTCTGCTACGTGTCCCACTCAAACACAGTTTTCATTATTCAACAAGAGTATAGCACAATACATACCGCCTATACATCAAGTATGTATGCGTACAGAGAGTAATAAAGTTTTATGGTCACGATCAATTGTGATATTTCACAGAAGATCGATTTATAACTTTAACATTATTGTAATATAAAATGTTATATTTAAAAAGAATTACCTCTCTTTTAAACTAAAGAGGAACCAAAGACATTTCTACTTCGTAAATCATTTTTAAAATTCGATAGTAATACAGAACGATATCGAAATAAGTATGTTTAACTCTTTAAATTTTATTTTATGAAAGAGTATTCATTGACTTGCATTCTGCACTAAGTTAGACGATATTAAATAGATGGTATAGTCGGGCCAGTTATCATAAATATGAAGACTTTAACGTGCTCGTTGATTTCCTATGATTACACTTAAAGTTCTTCTTTTCTTATTATGTACAAACTTGGAAGTGTAGAACTGAAATATTCAGTTACATTTCCTCGCTCGATTTTTGAGGCATCAACAAATTTCGTAACGGATGATTCACCAGCAGACGTTGCATTTTTTACGAACTACAGCGACCAAATGGGTCAGACCATTAATGTACTGCATGATCGATTTCGTGGTCGAACGTTATCATTTGTATCTGACAAGATGATAAAAAAGTTATCGTTCGTAATATTGCTCATCCCTTTTGCTCTCGCAAGTGGTAATTTAATACTACTTTCAAACGATTTTCTATATTTCATGGTTTTATTCCAGTTGTTAAATATTTTTTATACAATTAATTTATTTTAGAGAGACATTCGGATCTCGGTTGCAGTGGCCGTGTTCATCATAACGTGACGTTGAGTGCTTATTATCCTGATTTTAGTAGTGACTTCGAATCGGACTACTTGGATGCCAAGATGAAAAAGTTGAGGACATTGCAGGTTTGTATTATTAAGTAATAAATAATTATATCGTGTAATTCATTTTTATTTTGCAAATGTTCAAAAGAAAGAATTTATATTACTCTTCAATTTCATAAATTCTGTTCGTAAAATTGTGGATTCAACTGCGATCAAATATTGTGCATATTGAAAATAGAAATTATAAATTCTGTCTTAGGATTTTCTTGATGGAAGAGCCGAATTCGTAACTGCTTCGATGGATCTAGATTCAGGAATACCGTACGGTACGAAATTATGTATTCCTGAACTGAATGAAAAATTTCTACGGCAGATTCCGCTTCAGGTATTTATTACTTACGATTTGATATCACAGATTCTTGTCATAATTACATTATATTTTTTTAGGTCAGAGACAGAAGTCATTATGATGACGTTAAAATGAATACACCGGATTTTTCTCACGTTGATATCTGTGTCAGAACCGAAGAAGATACTTACGACAATTCAGTGAATGGTTTGGTGACACTTTACGTATAATTATCATTAATGGAAAGTTTATTTTAATTTTCAGTAATTACATAAATAAGTATAACGAATATGCAATGATATATTTTTCATTTACGATGAAACTGTCTTTATTAGTATTAACTAAATATTTATATGTATACAAGCATGTAATTAATAATAAGACAACCAGCGTAAAATATAGATATTACTATACATGTATGTTCAAAGAATTATTTCGACGACCAACCAGGCCAAGTTTGAATCAGCTTATAGAGGCTACTGCCTGGGCAAGAGGTCGCCGATGCTTGACAATGGCCAAGTAGCGCGTAGTCTTGATCTATCTTTCCAATAGACGTACCATGTGCAATCAGGTCTTGAGTTGCTTTTATCGCTGCTGTGTTTGGATTATGATCTGCATTTTGAAAATTTCGCCGCAATGAAAATGAATTCATTTTGTACTAATTTTATTGTGCTATTTAAAGAACGACTCTTACCATTGAAATTGCCTATTATACAAATTCCAATGCTCTTCGAATTATAAGGTTTCGCATGTGCACCATGTATGTCCCATCCCCGTCCTTCGTAGACGTTTCCATCTTCCCCGACCAGAAAATTATACCCTATATCGTTCCAATTCTTTTCATCCATGTGATAATTCTAAACACAATGGTTATAAACATTCAATTTTTCTTTTCGTGCATTTTTATGAAAATAGAAACTGCGTTAAACTCATGGAAAGGAAATTGCACAGATGCGACATGAGCAATGTCTGCTTAATTATCGTTTATTTTTTAATTAATGAAAAAAATCTTCCGTTTTTAAATTTTAATCGAAATCGTTTCTTTTTGTCTCACGTTTGATGAAGAAAACATTAATATAATCAATTAATCACCTGGAAACTTCTCACTCTTGCTTGACAAATCGCTTGAGTCGTACAACCGTCAGTTGCTGAATGATGTATTATGACGTGTCCGGGGGGATTCTCTGTAAGATTCTGTGTCTGATTCTTCGGTGCTCTAGCTCCCCAGGTTGACCTTGATATTATGTTCGGACGAACTAGAATTATAAAAAAATGTTGGTATTGTTAATAAATCAATGTTTCTCTCAAATTATTTTTTTAACGTGATTTCTATGAAAATATCGAGAATGTTATATCGTAATCCAACACTATTTTCGTCATCTTTCTTTTATCCAGCTGTAGGCTTGTTAAGTTGTGTTTAATTGTTCGAATTCTGATGTGTTAACTAAAATAATGATTTCCTTTGAAAGATCGGACAGAGTAGATAATTCACGGTCACGAGAAATTGTTTTTTTTGTAGTCATCAGTGGGTGGTAATGCGTAGGCATATTGTACGCAGTATCACGGTGATGTGACGCAATGATAAAAACATCATTACAGGCTTTCGGAGAGCACTTGGTGTGAACAAGTTTCCAATCTACTTAGACGTTTAATCGATCATCCGGGAAGAACCGTACGCGTAAGTGAAACGGTAGTAACACGATGACGAGTGAACATTCTTAACATAATTCTGTGTTAAAACGGGGAACTTTTTTTCAAATAATTGTTAATGTGAACAATTACTTTACGTATAACAGGTAATTTTTAACAATAATGAATTATACGAAACAAATACCACGTCACTCTTTAGAGCGATAATTTTCTGACAAACGACTATTTAAATTTACTTGACAGAAATAAATGCACGGTATGCATGATGGCAAATTAATTCTAATTCCAATCGATAACCTATTTACACTGATACTTCGTCATGTCTTTGCTAAGTCTAACTCGTTGTCAGTCTACGTATAATGTTTCACAGATCAGATTTTCACCTACGTCTGTACTCGAGAAAAGATTCTAATACCGAGATGAGGAGAAGATTCTTTACGTTGAAGTTCCATTTTATTTCAAGATGATTAGAAAATTTCACTTGCACTATTCTTCGACTCAATGGTACATGATGCTGTTGTGAATTCACGATCAGATTATAATTGTTACCGGGTGTCTTGTGATTCTCCTGAACAGCACCAAACACTTGGCAGCTGGCTAGTACGAGAAGCAATGTTATCAATTTCTCCATCGTCGTTGATTGAGATGAACTGCTACTGCGTCTCTTCACTTCACTGTACACGTATAAATAAATGTCATAATCTCCTGACCTTTGACCAAAAGCAGAAGTGGGGAATACACATGGTACTCACACAGTTTAATAATATCGTGTGTCATTTGCAAATGTATGGCGCCAATACTTCGAAAACGGGGAAACTCCTCATTTCAATTTTCGCGAATACGCATCGAATTTAATTCACGTTTTGTTTCTCCATTTGAAGTTTGAGTTTAAATTGGCACAGCTAAATGATAGCGCAATGTCAATTTTTATCAACTTTTTTTTATCTCAATTAATTTTACGTAAATTACATAGTTGCTTAGAAATATACAAGTACGATAGTTTTAATGTGATAAAATGAAATTCGACCGTTGTGTCTCAACAAGAATCAATAAAAGCATGCATACGATAGACTCCTGTTTAACTGGACCTCATTCATTCGACAAGTATTAACTATTATTTCTTGGTATTTGCTAAAATTATTAAATAATGTAAGCTTTTTTTTTAAGTAAAAGTATGGGAAGTATACCGGAAAAGGATTTAGTACGAACAAACAAAAATTAATAAAAGTCTGAAGAAAAGTGAATAATCATTTTTTTTCTGGTCAATTATCTTTATGTCGACAAACGCGTGACTCATTAACGCGAAAATCGGTTATCGGTAACAATGCAGGTATTACATAGAATTTTGTCTAATTATAATATCAATCTTTTATTTCCAACTTTTAAACTGGTATTATATAATGTACTTGTTTCCGAAGTTGTATAGTTCGTAAGCAATAATATAATACCCGCTGGATTTACATAACAGAAAAATAAAATTGAACATAAATTAGGAACAATTGCTAATAATCTTAATTGTTAAAAATGCATTGTAATTCAGTATAAGCGAGAAACGTAAATTGTCTCGTGATCAAAGTGATCTTGTAATCGCACGGAAAGATTACAATCAATGATTTATCGACAATTAATCGTCTCACACTTGAACTGATTCGTTGAGCGCAAAAACAAATCGCAGTTAATGAAATGTTAACGATTTTTTTTTTAATGTGTTATCAGAGTAGGTAATTTCAGCTTTTTTCATATCATAATACAAGTAGTATGTACAATAGATTTCCTTAAACAGGTGCGTCATTCTACTCACTTATGATACACTCGTTGGCTAAAATTACAGAATGATTAAAACTATTTCCGTAGTCCCTAATTACAAAAAACTGTTATCGCACAGTGCTCTTGCTCTTCGTTTGTATCATTAATATCCTCATTCATTTAATACTGATATTGTTGTCGTTGCGCCATTCGAGTATTTTGGTATCGGGTGGCTAGTCCATCGTGGGAGTGTTTGAACGTATTTGTAAAAGGCGGTTCCCGGGCAGAGAGTATTTCTAGCTTGTCGATGACCCAAAACGTGATAATCCTCACGTATTTTTCCGAGTGTCACACCGTATTTAATTAAATCGTTCAGCGCTTTTAAAGTTTTCTCGTTGGGAATTAAATCTGTAAAAATAATTCAGTATTCCTGTGCGTTTACTCTCTTAATACATATCTGATACGTGTAATTTAAAAACGTATATGATTTAATAATTCAAATTAATATTCGCAATATATATGATTTCTGTAACTCTATGGCTCCTCAAATTTTTATGTCTACTTAGGAAATCTCATTTAAAATGTTTTAAAAGTTATTCCGTTTTAAAAGATGTACGGATATTTTTGCGATTCACTGTACAATGATTTTCACAATCAACAGGTTCATTTACACTTTTAGAATTGTTTGAACAATAAAATACTTACTACTAAAATCACCAATAATACATATTCCAATGCTCTGAGTGTTGTAACCAGGTGCGTGCGCTCCAGTAGAATCCCAGCCTCGACCCTCGTAAACGTTTCCGTCCTCGCCAATAACAAAACTATAACCGATATCCCACCAGTGTCGATCGTCGATATGCCATTTTTGATATGTCCGTACAACGGCGGAACAATCTTTTTCGTTGTAACAATATTTCGGCTCTCCTCCGTGATGAACTACCACGTAAGGTGTTGGCGTTACTTCCAGCGGTTCTCGGTTCACCGGTTGCCTAGCATGCCATTCTTGTCTGCTGACGATGTTTGGAACCGCTGCATGCAATTAAAATTTTAGTACCCAGATTTCTACACATAAAGCTAACGTGAACAGATGAGGAAAAAACTTGGCCAGAATAAGATTTAAAAACTTCGGATAAATTGGCCTCATGTATATTGACTAACACTTGATTCGAACTTAGTGTACGTAATAAATAGCGGACTGCTGAATGTTTTGACTCGAACATGATGAAATACATTGAGAATTTAACACTTTTTCGAAGATTTATGGTATCAATAAAAACAGAAGATTGTACGGAAAATCAGATGCTTTAAATCCTGAATTTTCTTACATTCACTTTGCTACGAATTAATTTTAATTGCGTGTCTAATATTATTAATTATCTAAGCTCTATTTGAAACATGATGAGAATATAATTAAAATATTCCACTCACAGTCATTTTTTGGATTAGCGGAGTCGAGCGGAATGCCTAATACGACTTCCACTGATAAAAAGGAAACGAATGTGATCACTGTAAGTAACATAGAACATTTCATAATGCCCACCATCGTATTAGTTCGTATACACTATAAAATGTAACTGAATGAGTATCGAGGAACGCCGGCTTTTAAACGAAAAATTGAAAGTGACGGGTAAGTCCCTCGGCAGCGCACGACGAGTCTTTTAGCCCTCTCCCCTCTACGAAAGGTTTTATCATAAGAACGAAAAAGACATCAGTAAGTTCGTTAGAATCTCTGGTCGCTTAGTACCTCCAGTATAAAGAAAATAGACGTCAATTTATAATCTACGACTGAGAAAAAAATTCGAGAGATAAAAGAATGATACGGATTGCATTGTTAAAACGATAAGATCCCAGCTTTTGATAAAACTACGATTGTTTTGGTGACACATAACGATGTTACGCAATTTCTTACAGGTGAATTTACTTAAATGTTCAATTAATTTATTGATTCATTTTTTTCTACGAAAGATGATTCTTAATTTCCTGAATGCGTTGCTGCAAGGGACACCTCATTTTTTTATCGGTTACTCATTGATTAAATTGATTTTGATAATCCTGGAAGAAAGATCATTTTGATAAACATAAGAATTTCAGAAACAGATACTATATAATATTTTATTTAATGATATAAGTTGTTGTACAAGGCGTGCATATTTTCAATATAAAAATAATTCTAATACCTGTTTTCTCTCTGGAATTTAAAAATGCAGATGAAACAGATTAAAAAAACTTATTGATAAGTTCAGTTTGAAAACTGTGCTCTCCAAAGTATTTAAAGAATATATTGGAACAATTAAAAATAAATAATTAAAGATAAATACGATTGGAAATACAGGCATTTACTTTTATTACATGTCACATTTTATTTTTTACATTTGTATCCATTTATGCGCAGAGCTAGAGGTCTCTGCAGTTCTAAATCATTATTGTGTTCTAGTTTTACTTGTGATTCCAATTTATTGTTAGTTTGTCGCTGTGCAAAAGACGGTGTCAAAAGTATAATGTTCAAATTTGGATTCTTTGAAGACAAGGGCGTTAAGAGTATTGTTACTTTATTTGTTTTTAATATATCTCTTTTAGTTAAGCAGCAGTAGATATCTTTTCCGAGGTTATATTTATGTTACGCACGTGCGCACCACGATTTGTTTTGAATTCTCGAACATAAATTTAGTCGTAGTAATATTACGCGATAATTTTATGAGAGTAAATGCGATTGCGATAATAATTTCAGCGGAAGATCTCGATACGAAAAAATCCGGAATTGATTGGATTCCAGCTGCAAAGGTCGAGGTATCGGAATTAGAAATTGTAAAAGAATATGAACCTAATGACTATATGGAAAATATAATATTTCCGGGTTGTAAATTGAAATTATTACGAACAGAGACGGCTTTGAATGCATTGAAAAAAGAAAATTCTGAAAGTATCATAGAAGCAGAATCACAACATTCTGATCTTATACCTGCGAAATACGAAGGTAGTTTATATTCAATTTTTTTTCATGACAAATGTCAATTGATATTAAAAAAGAAACAATAATCCTCTTATCAAGGTGGTTTAAAAATCTGGGAGTGCAGTTACGATTTAGCACATTATTTATTTGAGAACAATGTTGATTTACAAAACAAATGTATTTTGGATTTGGGATGCGGTACTGGAATTATTGGCCTCATTGCTCTTCTAAAAAAGAGCATCGTTCATTTTCAAGACTACGTCTGTATTTGTACAAATACACATATATATTCGTATGAGTTATATAAAATTCGATGTACCAGTAAAATTACATTACAGAATGTAGAGGTGATTAAGACAGTAACGATTCCAAACGTATTGTTAAATTTCGATGATCGAGAAAGCATCGTAAAGAGATGTCAATTCTTTTGCGGAGACTGGGAATCGTTCACAAAATTAAATAATTCGGACAACGAGAACGAGTTAATAAAATACGACCTAATTTTTACAAGTGAAACAATTTATAATCCCGACAATCATAGAAAACTGTATGAAGTTTTTAAACGAAAACTCAAACAAGACGGTGTCGGGCAAGTAAAATTATTAAGTGTTAAATTAAATTATTGAATGAAATGTAACTTCGGATCACATTCTTAGATTTATTGCCGCTAAAACTTATTATTTCGGTGTTGGAGGAGGAATGAGGCAATTTCAGAGTCTCATAGAGGAAGACGATATCTTTAATACCGAAATACCATGGAGAAGTAAAGACGGTAAATAATTACTTTACTTGCACATTGTGTACATACATAAATATGTACAATCCTGTATGAAAGTAATTGAACATTTAGCACACGTGTGTGGAATATTACATGGTTTATTGTCAGTATATATTGCAAATATATTTGTATAATTATATTGTTCATTTAACATTATTAAAGTATTACAAGAATAATAACATACTTATGCACATCATCTATATATTTGCAATATTACAACTTCTATGCACATTCTTATATGTACATAATACAAAGTTTATCAATTCGTCATATTATAATACATAACAGTAAAATTTTAGGAATACTGTACAATATGCGTAGTATCCATATTTATAAAAGTATCTCATAATAAATGTCCAAATACTTTCGTAAGCAACTATAAAAGTATGGTATACTACAATTTTATCAACAAGCATAAATTTTATATACATATATATATAATTTTAGGCGTGCAAAGAGAAATTCTAAAAGTTACAAGAAAGCAACAACCTTAACCAGAATCGCAATTTCCCAGTCGTCACACAAATGTTATATTATTTATATTTTGACATAAAGCGTTTCTTCACAATTATGGAGATAATCTCTCGTACACCCACCCATCAGCTCCCTGATGAACGAGTATATTGTCGATCTTTTCGTTTGATTTAGGCCGTCTAAAACGAATCCTATCGTGTAAGCGATCGCTTTGTCCTTGCCAAAATTCTATGGAATGTGGAACGATGATATATCCTCCCCTGTAAATCAGATTAGATTGTTTTTGTGCATCTGCTTCCGATATTTCCCCAAAATTGTTGTGCAGCAATTAATTACCACCAGTCGGGCCTTTTAACTTGGCCTTCCGGATATTGAGCTATCAATTCTCTCTCCTTCACGATGAGCGTCTGCCTACTCGCAATCAAGCTGCTCTGTCTACTAGTTGATGATCCTATTTGATTAGAATACGGCCGGCTTTGAAAGTAACGATCCGAATCTTCCGGAGAAGTCTTTTGTACCTTGCCCTCTATACGCACCTAATCGAAATAAGAGGTATAAAGCACAAGTTTATTTTTATGACAGTGATAAGTAGAAACAATTCTTACGCTTCGCCTTAGCGGTTCCCAGTACAAAGTTGCCGCTGCATTTGGATTTTCAGCCTGAAAAAATGCTTAATTATAATAATTTACCCACTTATACGAATATGTAAATCTTGGACATTTGAAATACTTACTAGCTCTCGGCCTTTCCTGCTTTCGTAATTGGAATAAAATTTGAAACCTCCTGTACTGTAGCCTTTGAGTAACACTGCACGCAAAGATGGGATTCCATGTCTAGAAAAATCAATATTTTGTAACATCCTTAAGTTATATTAATCCAAACCACTTGTTTAATATTACTTAGTGGCTGTGGCGAGCATCATTGCATTAGCTTCAAAAATTTGCGGTGTACCGCAAGCCTCGTCGAACCATGCTTTGAACTGACCAATGGGTTCCTTGCTTACGAGCTGGTCTTCCGTAAAAGTTTCACTTTTATCTTTGTATTTAAATCGCATGCCTAAACGAAATATTAAAAAGTAGTTTTATCACTATTCTTAAGAATTTCCGGATTCAAAGGCAATTTATAGTAACGTTTACTTTGTATAATAAATATTTTGCACCGCTTTAGTTTTGAATGCAAACTTTCGGTAGAAACACCTCACCGATTTCAATGTACTTGAAATATTTTGTCGAGGCCATTCTTCTGATCAATTTTTTGAAACTACGGCCGAGCGATGACGGTATAAAAATCCTTTTCTCGACAAATTTCAAGTTCATTAAAACTGGGAAAGTGCCCACCTCCTTCTGAATAATTACCTAAACTCTTATCTCAGTTTGTTTAGTTTATCATGTCATTAAGTACGTCTTAATTAAACGACGGTGTCAGATATCTTCTCACCTAGTGATCTGTGTCGCCGTACAAGTAAAATAATGCAGATCTCAACAGAACATGAGCATAATAAAAAAAAAACCGTAAAGAGCGCAAGAATAATAGCAAGGCACTAAAAAGAAAGTAGCCTTGCTGTAACTTTAATTTTGTTAATAATTAATTAATTAATAATTTGTAACTTAATTTTAAATATATCAATTATAAACAGTTTCGAGCCAATATTTAATTTACGAAAAACAATATACCGTAATTCTAATGCGTTCATTCGAAATTAATATGTCCTTATACTAACAGAAGGTGAACACTTATTGATTAGTTGTAGCCAATTTTTTGTCTTTTTTAGTACCTTGACTGACTGATCGAACTGATTAGTCAAGTACTCAAGAAGACATTCAAGTGTCTTTCATATATCTTAAGTGAATATTAAAATAAAAAAAGAAAACTAAGATCAGAATTGAGTGCGGCCTTGAACAATAATATTTTTGTTACATTTCTAATTGTTCATAATACTGCTGACATACGCCACATGATATATGTTTGTAAATTTGCACTTCTAAAAGTCATTTATACAGATAATAGGAAACTTCTTTATTGTTAATAATCAAAAGGATAATATTACCTCCAATGTCGTTGTAGTCTGTGTTCTTAGACATAGGTTTCACAGATGACATGATGTGTACAGTAGTAAATCCTTCGTTCGAGAAAAAGAGCAAGTAACGTAGATAAATTGGATAAAAATTAACACAAGAAAATTAAATTAAAGTTGTAAATCATAACATCAACGATGAACTGAAGTATTACACCATAATTGTGGCTGCAGCTCACTGTTCACAACTGGTCACAACCNATACGGCCGGCTTTGAAAGTAACGATCCGAATCTTCCGGAGAAGTCTTTTGTACCTTGCCCTCTATACGCACCTAATCGAAATAAGAGGTATAAAGCACAAGTTTATTTTTATGACAGTGATAAGTAGAAACAATTCTTACGCTTCGCCTTAGCGGTTCCCAGTACAAAGTTGCCGCTGCATTTGGATTTTCAGCCTGAAAAAATGCTTAATTATANGTGTAATGGCAACAAAATTTCACTGTCTGGACTGTGGATTTTATGAGCTTATAAAAGAAATGAATGTGCAGAAACTAGAAATTTTGCATGTGATGCATGGAAATATACAAAATATCAGGTGAATGCATACTGCAGTGCTTCTTTTATAAAACAAATGTATATCTGAAAAGCATTTTTGTGATTCACTACTGTAGANAATAATTTACCCACTTATACGAATATGTAAATCTTGGACATTTGAAATACTTACTAGCTCTCGGCCTTTCCTGCTTTCGTAATTGGAATAAAATTTGAAACCTCCTGTACTGTAGCCTTTGAGTAACACTGCACGCAAAGATGGGATTCCATGTCTAGAAAAATCAATATTTTGTAACATCCTTAAGTTATATTAATCCAAACCACTTGTTTAATATTACTTAGTGGCTGTGGCGAGCATCATTGCATTAGCTTCAAAAATTTGCGGTGTACCGCAAGCCTCGTCGAACCATGCTTTGAACTGACCAATGGGTTCCTTGCTTACGAGCTGGTCTTCCGTAAAAGTTTCACTTTTATCTTTGTATTTAAATCGCATGCCTAAACGAAATATTAAAAAGTAGTTTTATCACTATTCTTAAGAATTTCCGGATTCAAAGGCAATTTATAGTAACGTTTACTTTGTATAATAAATATTTTGCACCGCTTTAGTTTTGAATGCAAACTTTCGGTAGAAACACCTCACCGATTTCAATGTACTTGAAATATTTTGTCGAGGCCATTCTTCTGATCAATTTTTTGAAACTACGGCCGAGCGATGACGGTATAAAAATCCTTTTCTCGACAAATTTCAAGTTCATTAAAACTGGGAAAGTGCCCACCTCCTTCTGAATAATTACCTAAACTCTTATCTCAGTTTGTTTAGTTTATCATGTCATTAAGTACGTCTTAATTAAACGACGGTGTCAGATATCTTCTCACCTAGTGATCTGTGTCGCCGTACAAGTAAAATAATGCAGATCTCAACAGAACATGAGCATAATAAAAAAAAAACCGTAAAGAGCGCAAGAATAATAGCAAGGCACTAAAAAGAAAGTAGCCTTGCTGTAACTTTAATTTTGTTAATAATTAATTAATTAATAATTTGTAACTTAATTTTAAATATATCAATTATAAACAGTTTCGAGCCAATATTTAATTTACGAAAAACAATATACCGTAATTCTAATGCGTTCATTCGAAATTAATATGTCCTTATACTAACAGAAGGTGAACACTTATTGATTAGTTGTAGCCAATTTTTTGTCTTTTTTAGTACCTTGACTGACTGATCGAACTGATTAGTCAAGTACTCAAGAAGACATTCAAGTGTCTTTCATATATCTTAAGTGAATATTAAAATAAAAAAAGAAAACTAAGATCAGAATTGAGTGCGGCCTTGAACAATAATATTTTTGTTACATTTCTAATTGTTCATAATACTGCTGACATACGTCAAGATATTAAACGACTGCCACATGATATATGTTTGTAAATTTGCACTTCTAAAAGTCATTTATACAGATAATAGGAAACTTCTTTATTGTTAATAATCAAAAGGATAATATTACCTCCAATGTCGTTGTAGTCTGTGTTCTTAGTCATAGGTTTCACAGATGACATGATGTGTACAGTAGTAAATCCTTCGTTCGAGAAAAAGAGCAAGTAACGTAGATAAATTGGATAAAAATTAACACAAGAAAATTAAATTAAAGTTGTAAATCATAACATCAACGATGAACTGAAGTATTACACCATAATTGTGGCTGCAGCTCACTGTTCACAACTGGTCACAACCCCAACCCAAACGATGCTCGACAGATCGACTGCTGCTCCTCTCTTTATCTATTGTATATACGTATATATACATATCAGTACACCAGTGATCGGTCGATTTTGTTCAACCCTCTCCTGCTCTCATCTCACTCCCACTATAACGCTGTATACCAAAGATTTCGGAGTGAATAACTTCACATCCGCGGAGAATGTGTTAAAACAAAATCAAAGAATACAAAGACTTGTTACGCGTGTGTAAGTACGCGAGCACATTTATTCCTGTCCTTTTGTTGCTTATCGTAACCAGAATCTTACAAGTGTAAATACGTATGACGTATGTATTACGTATATTTATACTAATATATTGTACATATTATATGTGTATATATATATGTACAATGCGTACACGAACACCATACATACATATACTTCCAATGTACATTATGTTGTCAGTTATCTGTTGATCATCGGAAAGGAGTGTTTTCGAACTGAATGTTCCGTCAGTGTTGTATCGCATGTGTTCAATAATAGACGTAAGAAAAATGCGATTATATCGATGTGAATGATTGTAGAAACGAAAAATATAAACCAATTTTATTTATTATATCTATTTACTTCGGCAAATGATATACTTCGTTATCGTTAGGTTAGAGTAATTTTAAAAGTTGTTTTTTAATTGTATTAAGTAAAAATGTTGCATGTTATTTATTTGTATGGCAAGTTTAATATGTGAACATATTTGTTAAAATATTAATGTTAATGTACAAATGATAAAAATGAAAGTGTATTGGTATATTTATTTATCCACATTTGTTAAACAGCTGAAATTGTCAAAATATATGTGTGTATCTTGATTCCCAATATTCAAACACAAGTGTTACACGTAATGGCAACAAAATTTCACTGTCTGGACTGTGGATTTTATGAGCTTATAAAAGAAATGAATGTGCAGAAATTAGAAATTTTGCATGTGATGCATGGAAATATACAAAATATCAGGTGAATGCATACTGCAGTGCTTCTTTGATAAAACAAATGTATATCTGAAAAGCATTTTTGTGATTCACTACTGTAGATGTTTTATTTTATATAAAAATCCATAATCGAACGACAGCATTAGATTTATGTATAAATCCTAATAGAAGAACAGAAACCAAAGTATATAACGCAATAATTACAAGAATTATAAACAAATAATTTATTTGAAGAATAAAATGATGTAGAGTGTTACATATTTATGCAATTTTTTTTAACCAATTATACAATTGTTCAATGTCTGCAGAAGTTTCAGAATCTTTATTATAAGCACTGCATTCGGCAAATTCGATATTCGTATCTAAATGGGAGAATTCAAAGTCTTTCCCTTGTCTGCCGAGGAATACATTTGTTGCCATTGCATCTGTAGCTTCTAGTTGACTACTTTTTGTCATACGTAATAAGTTCATTTCTTTTTCTAGTAAAGTTTTTATAATAGCTGAACTTTTCGCCATAGTCTGATCTTGTTTGTTGCACAGTATAAGTACTGGCTTTTTTTGTATAGCAGAATCAGATAGGATATTATACAAGAATCTAAAAAATAAAATTGTCTTTTTATCGTCTCTGTTGCAGGATGTGAACACTTATATATCTGTACTTACTCCGCTGCGTCTCGAATATCTTTTTGAAAAGTTACAGAATCGATTGTATAAATAAGTCCTTTGGCAGATGACTTGAACTGATCGAAAAATTTATAACGAAGACGTTCATGTCCAGGTACATCAACGATTTTCAAGGGACGCTAAATGCATTAACAACTTTAGAGGCCTATGTTTTGTGTGGTACATTAAGAGTAATATATTGTGTAAAGCGTTGAAAGTATATTTGTAGAAACTTACATTATTGATTATAATATCTCCTGTATTTTCTTTTACAGATGTATGTGTTTTCACGAACTTTGAGCAAAGGAGACGTGCATATATCAATGTCTTTCCAGCGTCGCACAAGCCAGTTAACAAAATACTGTTTCCTATAGATTTTCTTCTGTGCCATATGGCAAACAATACTACATAGAGGAAATCAAAATTTTGTAAGGAAGGTAGCAATATTCAAGGCTAAGTTATTATTATTATACAAATGGCTCTACAAAGTTAAATTCATTGATGTTTAGGTAGAAAGCCTAAGCAAGTTCTTGCATAAATATGTATCTAATTTTATATTATATATACAATCATAATCTTTTGTCTATTTCATTGCTCTTGGCTATATTTTTAATGTATCTTAACTATTGTGGTTACAATGATATACAATTTATTTAAACAAGTTAATACACTACTCAAACACACACTCATAGACTGTTACAATGAAACTTTAAGAGACTGTACGTATAATTCATAAATGTTGTGATAAAAAGAAAAAAATACTATATTAAACAATACATGCTTAAATTAAGAAGTATTATATCTCTATTATACCATACTGTAATGATTAAATTTTATGTTGTACACATAATTTATTGTTTCTTATCAGTTGCTAGTTTTTATATGAACATATTTTTAATTGAACTCTACAGAAAGAAGGAAACTACGATTCTGAATACAAAAAAAGTAGACAAGTTTTTCGAACATGTTACTACTTGTTAATACGAACAACGAAAATTTTAATACATAATAATTGGTAGATTATCAAGAATCAACAGAAAAACATAAGGGACTTATAACCTATGGACGTTATATTCACTAATTTACCTATGGTTATGATAATTGCAATAATTGCAACTAATATACCCATAAATTGGGAATCCACACTGTGATTTGTTAATAATTTCACATGCTTCTCCATTATATCAGATTTCTTTTTATGTTTACTTTGAAACACCTCTTGTGTCGTGTACGTATGTATGTATTTACCACGTTACCGCATCGGCATGACACGACGACATCACAGTATAAAAAGTCTATCAGTCTATTCCAGCGGTAGTGGGGGCCAGAG
Organism: Ceratina japonica; assembly: GCA_019453355.1. NCBI lineage: Eukaryota > Metazoa > Arthropoda > Insecta > Hymenoptera > Apidae > Ceratina > Ceratina japonica. Next base: position 285,885 of record SMSR01015877.1, on the reverse strand, counting down.
TGACCAGTTTGAGGACGGGAGATGGGAGCCAACGAGAATCTGCCCCTCCAGTTACGCACACTATCGCACCGTATCCGTGTGTTCCGACTTCGGCTCCACTTCGGATTAGTAGAGAGAGAAGGCAAAACTCAGTCCGTCGCTCTTGCTCCTGATACAAAAATCCAAGTTGCGCGCAACCGACTGACAACGACTGATGTTTCGCCTTCTCTCTTTACTAATCCGAAGTGGAGCCGAACTCGGGACACACAGATACGGTGCGATAGTGTGCGTAAGTGGAGGGGCAGATTCTCGTTGGCTCCCGTCCTCAAACTGGTCACTCTGGTGGGGGCATGCATACCACGTGGTGGGGACAGTGATCACTGGGTGGGGATCGTATTTCCTCTCTGGTGCCATCTAGCGATTGTTTCCAAATAAAATAGCCACTGAAGAAAGATTACTAAAGAGTGGCAGCTTCGTCACGGTGACCATGGACAAAATAATTAAAGATCAGCGACATCTTGTAGGAAAAATTCAAATATTACAGTTTCCATCAGATCAAGTGCAAACATAAGTCGCTATAATTACTAAAGACGTGATGTAATGTAAGTCGTTCAAAAATTGTTGAAATCGAAAATACTTGTATACTCTAAGAATAAGCACCTAAAGATAATTGAGTGTTGGCTAGTAGTAGCATTTGTGTTGTCCTTGTCTGTTCTCTGCAATCCTGCATAGTGCAACAAAGATACCTATTAAATGTTTTTATAGATGGCTGTAAGTTCGTTGAATCTGAGAATCGGAACATTGTACACCCGGCGTATCATTATTAAAGGTATTTATCGAGAGAACTATACATTAATATTTATCTTTAT
>SMSR01015877.1:265560-280727 GCA_019453355.1 Ceratina japonica | reverse complement strand
GCAAGAAACTCACTGCACGTCGTAGTACTCAGTCATATTCAAGTAATTTACTATTTACAATACCAAAGATACACTGTACAGCTTTACAATACATAGCTTTTCGTGTTGTGCACATGTACAATAAAATACATAACTTAGGCATCGATTATCCTTAAAATGTGCCTCTGGATCGAATTATCTTGTTAAGGTACATCGAGTTCTTCAATGGTAATTTAATTACATGGAACATTTATGTCGATATGATTAAGAATAAGGTTCAACGATGCAAGACATGTCTCATCTAAAAAAATAGATTCTCAATTTTCTGATCGATTCTCACGATTGACACGATGAATTTTACAATACGTCGTTGAATATGTGTACACATATAATCTGTAGGCAGTACAATTTCCATTCGAAGAAGTAGCACAAGTAGGAACTGCTCAAATCGATGAAAATCGTTCTCAAATCGATCCTACCGGAATTAGAATTTTCGATGATTGAAAATTATTATTCTATATTTCTCACGCATTTCTTTTTATATCAAGAATAAAACATTAAACTGCACGCGTGTTATTACCGAAAGAAGATAGATACATGAATATTAAAATTGAATAATAAGTTCACTATGCACAATTCCTCAACATTTTTAAACCCNACAGAAAGAAGGAAACTACGATTCTGAATACAAAAAAAGTAGACAAGTTTTTCGAATATGTTACTGCTTGTTAATACGAACAACGAAAATTTTAATACATAATAATTGGTAGATTATCAAGAATCAACAGAAAAACATAAGGGACTTATAACCTATGGACGTTATATTCACTAATTTACCTATGGTTATGATAATTGCAATAATTGCAACTAATATACCCATAAATTGGGAATCCACACTGTGATTTGTTAATAATTTCACATGCTTCTCCATTATATCAGATTTCTTTTTATGTTTACTTTGAAACACCTCTTGTGTCGTGTACGTATGTATGTATTTACCACGTTACCGCATCGGCATGACACGACGACATCACAGTATAAAAAGTCTATCAGTCTATTCCAGCGGTAGTGGGGGCCAGAGTGACCAGTTTGAGGACGGGAGATGGGAGCCAACGAGAATCTGCCCCTCCAGTTACGCACACTATCGCACCGTATCCGTGTGTTCCGACTTCGGCTCCACTTCGGATTAGTAGAGAGAGAAGGCAAAACTCAGTCCGTCGCTCTTGCTCCTGATACAAAAATCCAAGTTGCGCGCAACCGACTGACAACGACTGATGTTTCGCCTTCTCTCTTTACTAATCCGAAGTGGAGCCGAACTCGGGACACACAGATACGGTGCGATAGTGTGCGTAAGTGGAGGGGCAGATTCTCGTTGGCTCCCGTCCTCAAACTGGTCACTCTGGTGGGGGCATGCATACCACGTGGTGGGGACAGTGATCACTGGGTGGGGATCGTATTTCCTCTCTGGTGCCATCTAGCGATTGTTTCCAAATAAAATAGCCACTGAAGAAAGATTACTAAAGAGTGGCAGCTTCGTCACGGTGACCATGGACAAAATAATTAAAGATCAGCGACATCTTGTAGGAAAAATTCAAATATTACAGTTTCCATCAGATCAAGTGCAAACATAAGTCGCTATAATTACTAAAGACGTGATGTAATGTAAGTCGTTCAAAAATTGTTGAAATCGAAAATACTTGTATACTCTAAGAATAAGCACCTAAAGATAATTGAGTGTTGGCTAGTAGTAGCATTTGTGTTGTCCTTGTCTGTTCTCTGCAATCCTGCATAGTGCAACAAAGATACCTATTAAATGTTTTTATAGATGGCTGTAAGTTCGTTGAATCTGAGAATCGGAACATTGTACACCCGGCGTATCATTATTAAAGGTATTTATCGAGAGAACTATACATTAATATTTATCTTTATACATTCTGATACGACGTTCATGGAACAAAATCAATTTATAAATGTTAAAAATACTTATACTGGGTCTGCGTTGATAGAATATAGCTAAGTGAAGTATGAATGGTTATGTAGCAGACGTTCATTTATTTTTAGCTCTTCCGAATAACAGACAGCTTGCCACCATGTCTGAATCCTTGAATAAGGTGCCTGATGTAGACATCGACGGTCATGGGAAGTTTAAATACATTTTAATCAATGTTAAAGACGAAGCTAATAATGTTAACAAATCCATCGTTAGAGGTTATGCAAGAGCTCAATGGCATGGTAAGTACCTACAGAATATTTAAATTAAAAGAAATTGCTCGTTCGCAATCAAAAATAACGATCAAATAAAATGATTGCGAGTTGCACGAGTGTCATGGAGAAAATTTTATTTAGTTGTAAATTATAGAAGGTTTATTATATTAGGCAAGAAACTCACTGCACGTCGTAGTACTCAGTCATATTCAAGTAATTTACTATTTACAATACCAAAGATACACTGTACAGCTTTACAATACATAGCTTTTCGTGTTGTGCACATGTACAATAAAATACATAACTTAGGCATCGATTATCCTTAAAATGTGCCTCTGGATCGAATTATCTTGTTAAGGTACATCGAGTTCTTTAATGGTAGTTTAATTACATGGAACATTTATGTCGTTATGATTAAGAATAAGGTTCAACGATGCAGGACATGTCTCATCTAAAAAAATAGATTCTCAATTTTCTGATCGATTCTCACGATTGACACACGATGAATTTTACAATACGTCGTTGAATATGTGTACACATATAATCTGTAGGCAGTACAATTTCTATTCGAAGAAGTAGCACAAGTAGGAACTGCACAAATCGATGAAAATCGTTCTCAAATCGATCCTACCGGAATTAGAATTTTCGATGATTGAAAATTATTATTCTATATTTCTCACGCATTTCTTTTTATATCAAGAATAAAACATTAAACTGCACGCGTGTTATTACCGAAAGAAGATAGATACATGAATATTAAAATTGAATAATAAGTTCACTATGCACAATTCCTCAACATTTTTAAACCCGATTGTTTTTCGGAGAGTAGAAAGAGAACACCACTTCCCGAAACGTTCCTGTTTTTCGCGTCGCTACTAAGAGTCTCTTCTGAAACAGCACCAAGCCCTCTGTATACTAAAACCCAATTTACAGTTTTTATTGTTCTCAGTTTTTACGTCTTTCGCACCATTGTTCCTTGGTGCATCTGTCGTTTGCACCTGCTCTCAGGTACTATCGCTCTCTTCGTAATGTTCTATAAGATCTACATCGATGTCTTTGGATTCCTTTAGTTTTTCCTTGATCGGTTCCAACTTGCTCCCTTTATATTTGTGTCCGTTGTTGTCTTCTTGTTCTTTGTCCGCGTCTTCGTTCCTTTTCAATACTTTCTCTCTCATCGGGGACGGGAACCCCAAGTCCGAATCCGAATGGTTGTACATCAGAGTGAACGGTAACTTGAGAGAGACTTCGCCACCCATCGCAGAAAGTAAAAGTTTTATCTGTAAAAATAAACGAGATTTAGTTTCAAGAATCATTTCGCTTGACCCAGTAAGAAGTACGAATTTCGTGCAATTGTAAATTAAACAGTGGTTTTTAAATTCGGTATAACAATAAAAGCTGGGTATTTCAACATTTAAATGATAAAATAAATGTTAATGTAATATAAACAGTTTAAGCCGATGGTATCAGTGTTTTATTTTACATAGAAGTCCGTAGCCCGCTGATAAGAGAATGTGCAAAGTTTACCTTTACGTAATAGGAAACGTAAATCGCGAAAACGTTTCTGTCCTCTGGACCGTTTCCAGGACAAGTAATGGTGGAGGCCAAGGCAGCTCCCTCCTTTGAATAACTATCTTCCAGGGCGATCCAATTCTTCGTCGAGCCTTTGATAGGCGTGAGAGTATAGTTTTTCTCTAACGATGCACCAGGTCCTATCGGGCAGCCCTCCTGCGAGGACAGTAGAGCCACCACATTCTTGAATTTCCCGTTGCTGAACATGCACACGTCCACGTGTTGCACTATGAAAACCTGTGACGACACAAGTATCGATCGAATTTCAGTGAAAGGGATTTAGACCATCCTTTGTGTATCACGGTTCGTGCAGTTTTAAGAGGATTTGTCAGTTTTATCAAAACTGGTTCGCATAAACTCTGTAGAACAGAGCTCGAGAAAATTGTTCTGCGGTTGGGACGGAAAACATGCTTTAAGGGATAATCTCGTTTTCTTTTTGTGCATTTTTTATGAAACGAGTAAAGCTGGGGAGCTTTGTTCGAAAATAGAAGGACGGATTAAATTGTAATTAAGTTGTAATTACAATTTAATTACGATTTAATGTAGGATAGGAGAGTATTTGCCAGTTGAAGAGCAAACGCGATTACTCGTTTTAAACCTGGTGCGAGGCTGCCGTGTGTCAGTCTGTTTGCCAAACTGTCGGGACAAAGTTAACGCAGACGCGCGTTCAGGACTTGTACGCTAGTCACCGCGTTATCGAACCCGTCCGTTCTCGTTTTCAAACAATGTTCGCCGCACTCGCTAATGAACTGTGGCGCAAAGGCAATTGACACCAACGCGATCCCTTTCTACATATATCCAAGTCCTTCTGTCGCCAGAGGAAACTCGCCAGCCACCCACTCTCTGTTTCTTCTTAGCATATTAAAAAGATTCCCTCGCTTTACGATGCTTTAAATCACATTCGTAGACGTTAATTGAGAAATATTCACTCTAGACAATAGGCCAATTATTTCAAAAGCTTCTGCCTCTCCTCAGTAAATTGTTCAAGAAAAAATGGCACCAAAAGCATGTGCAATGTGAGCACATTTTATATTCTTACCCTAATATTTGAGAGAGCAGCAGAGTTGTAAATGATTTTCGTATTCAAATCGCGTCACGCTTAGCATATAAACTATCCGGCTGGAATTGAAGTATTCGTCCTTCGAATTTAACTGAATTATGCACAAAAAAGTAATGCTAGCTGTACACTTTTCCTAGAAGTTCGTATTTCCCCTCGAATCCACTTTAAATATTCTGTCAGTGGTAAGGTAAACTTCCATCGCGGCACATTAAACGCTAAACATGGTATTAAGGGTTTGAGTCGTTGGTTAAAGTCAGCCGGAACGTTCCTGGCTTTAAACGTGATACGCAGTTGGATTATGTACGCGCGTATGTCCCACGGAATAAGATTTCGTCGGGTTTATTATGCTCCCTGAGTTGCACACTCCGAGCGCAAGCCATTAGTATACGTCAACTCGTAATGTAATAAAGACCATTACGTTGTTTTACGAGACTTTGGATAAATATCTCAGGTGAAAATGAAATTCGTACGTATACATACGGTTGGTTTAAAATAATCTTGATCGGTATTAACTGTTTTCTCGCGTGTTAGGCGAATGATATACTTCAGCAAGTAGCATAGGTCGGCGTGTGGTCAGCCATCTATTTTAATACATTGTTCTCATAGAGAATACTATGAAATATTAAATTTTATCGCAACTTTCTTTTATTATACACTTTTACGAGTTGAAAGCATGAGACGAATCAATAATTAGCCACGTCTATTTCATCTGTCAAATAAATTCGCAATAGATCGATATGTCGGGACCTTATTAAAACCACCTACTGCAGATTAAGTAGCTAAACTCGGAATCGCAATTTCATTTAGTTATCGTATGAAAGGCGACATAAATTGGTCCTCGAAACAAGCTTGCGACCTCTCGTTAGCATTTCAGTCTCTCGATATATTATACAGTCGGAAGTCGGAGTCCGCCTTACCTTGATCCTTCTCACGGTTTTGCTGCTGTTGTTATTCACTTTAACGTGCACGGTGATCGAATCTTCGTGGGCGTAGACCGCGCGATCCAGCCTGGCTTCCAGGCTGACACGACCGTCGCTCAATAGGAACGGCTTCTCCACTGCGGCGTGTGGACCCGTGTTCTCTGAAACGTAGATCCAATCTACTGATATATCACGTTGCAACATTGATCCTCGACGGCGTCAAAATCTAAGCCCTTTAATTCCTCATGCTGTGTGTTTTCCACGAAATACTATATGTTATCTATGAATTACTATATATATGTATATTCTCTATGATTCCTTACGTTCGACCGCATCATTTATTCTTAAGGTGTATTAACACTTCGCACAGCATTGAAAGATAATGGGCAGTGGGAGGTTTCCATTAAATTGACGGTAATTAACTAGTAATAAAAATGTTATTTACCTCCATCATCCGTGATTTCGACGAACGATACCCTGTTGAAAGCTTGATGTCTGGTAGCGAAGGATGGACTGGCTGACACTGGCACGCTGTACACGCTTGCTGCTGGCAGCATCGGTTTCGTAGCCCGTTGGATCACCCTGATGCCCATTCTGATCGTCGTTTTCCGTTGCAATTTCTCATCCGCTCGGTCAGCTAAATATCATAGCATTACGCTGTTATCCGTAATCTATTCTCAATCGAAATTCGAGGTGATTTTCCTGTCCAGGTGAGATCTGATATACTACGCATAACGAGCAGCGACAACTGTTGTAAGAGCACAACGATCATCGGCAAAGGGAAATAAATTGCCATTGAATCGATCTCTAAAATTCGCAGTGAAATTGGCTGGACAAAGCGGGGACCCACCGATAGGTTTCAACGATCATTTCTTTTTTTCCTCTCGGCCGTGCTGTTCGCGCTATTCCCTTGTTTTCGTCCTCTCTAATTTCCATCGACTGTTTTCATTGATCTTTTTCGCGGTGAAAAGTTTTTGTTTCCCCCGATAGAATTGCACTTTTAAGCGAATGGGACTGTTGAGCCAAGAAATCTATTCAAGTTTCAGCTTTTCAGAACTTTGTCACGGATTCGCGAACCGTCGCGCGGTTAGATTAACTTTTACTCACCGGCGTACACTCTCACGTCGTAGCTGGTGCCGATCGGCGCACCATTGTATTCCTTTGCGGGCACCAACTGCACCGAAGGGGGTGCTAACGGCGTGATTTCCATGGTGAACGGATAAGCGTGAGGACCTAGCCTCTTTATCAGTGCATCCTTGAAAAATAAATCAAACCGTTATCCCTTAGGGGCCAATAGAAGTGAGAAAACTACAATCAATCTCTTTCATATTCAAATTATTATTATATTGTGTGCAGTATATCTTGAAATATCAATAGTTTTATTTCTGAATGTCAAAGAGTGATTATCGAAAGCTCGCAAGACTGAAACGAGTAAATACTAGACACGTCGTGTCCACAAATCGTGTTAATAGCTTTACGACTTCCCACCCCCGACATTGGCTTTGGATTGTAGCATCCTTGTTTAGAATTAGAGAGATTTCGACAGTTTGAATGGGAGTGTAGTTTGTCGCTTCCTTACGCGACGCCGGATTTATCCCGAGTTTGTGTGACTTAGCTGATTGGCGAAAGGATTTACGAACTATACTTGATCTCTGGCCGTTAATTAATAGAGATTTCGAAACTTGTTATCTCGCTGAAGCGTTCCCAGTCCCCACGGTAAACTCGATTTTCCCCGAGAGGACAGTTTCTACGGGAAACACCCAATGATCTTTATGGGTCTGTGGAGAAGGAATTGTCAGAGGGCAATGAACGTCGCGTAGCTGTCTCGGACGGGAGGAGAAAAGGGTTGAGACGAGCGGTCGATCTTCTCTTTTTTCTTTTCCGATTTTTCCGCTTCAACTAACTTCTTTATTACTTTAATCAATTTACTAGTGGTCGCCATTAGATAAATTGCGATTCGAGAGAGCTAACGTGCGCGGTTAAAGCGATATTAGAAATAATATCGTGCACGCGGCTCTTATAGAAAGCTAAAGCTAAGCATCGAGCATTGTCAAGATAAGCTATTGTCTCTACGTCGAAATACTGGCGTGACGAAAAAGTTTCAATAGATATCCCTGCGTGAAAGCCCATTCATCGATTCCATTCCCGTGTTACTCGCAGTTATACTTCCGTTCCACGATTGCGATGACATGTTCATTTAAAGCCCTCGTCGACGAGGTTTTAGCCACGGTTCAAAGACAAAGACAGCGAAATCGATACTCCTCATCTCCTTGTTAAAAATAATCAATTATCTTCCTTTATGTCTCGCGTGAAAATTTTTCCTTAGTTCTTCTTATCTTCGCATTCTTTTTGCCTTCCTGCGTTGTTGAATTTCCTTTTAAAGATATATTTAGTTGCAATTTTTGCACAGATAGAATTTGTATAGCATTCATAAAATCTGAACAGATGTCGATAATAGAAAAATCTCTTCCTGTTTCGAATACATAAGTGGTTTAATCGATGGAGGAACAACAATTTCTCTGTAGATGAAAATCGAATCCTTTCAGGATTTCATTCCCGCTCGATTTCTTCTCCAATAGGCAGATACTCTCGGCGTCTTCGTACTATACTTTGTTCTTTTTTCTCTCACCTTCGTGGGCTTTTTGCCCAGTGAAGCCTCTTCGCGCCTCTGTATGCATGATTGATGAGCTACGTAGCGCCTTTCACCTCTATCGCATTGCATGTCGTCCCTTTGAAAGTCGCCGGCCGTGGAATCGTAACATTTGTAGTCCACCGTGAAACGACATTATCCCGGCGTTTTGAGTGCACCCGTGTTGCGCCTCGTTCACCGAGAACTAATCCTCCAGCGATAATGTCGCCGTTAGTACTCGAGAAACGGGCCATCGAGATTTTCACCTCGTTCCTTCCGTACTCAAATCGAACGGTGGAACGAATAATGCAAACATATCGAACCGTGCACTTCCGTCCATTTTAGCACGTACGGAGAAACGTATATTTGTACGAGACCCTCTAAAGTTAATTGCAATGTAANTCGACGAGGTTTTAGCCACGGTTCAAAGACAAAGACAGCGAAATCGATACTCCTCATCTCCTTGTTAAAAATAATCAATTATCTTCCTTTATGTCTCGCGTGAAAATTTTTCCTTAGTTCTTCTTATCTTCGCATTCTTTTTGCCTTCCTGCGTTGTTGAATTTCCTTTTAAAGATATATTTAGTTGCAATTTTTGCACAGATAGAATTTGTATAGCATTCATAAAATCTGAACAGATGTCGATAATAGAAAAATCTCTTCCTGTTTCGAATACATAAGTGGTTTAATCGATGGAGGAACAACAATTTCTCTGTAGATGAAAATCGAATCCTTTCAGGATTTCATTCCCGCTCGATTTCTTCTCCAATAGGCAGATACTCTCGGCGTCTTCGTACTATACTTTGTTCTTTTTTCTCTCACCTTCGTGGGCTTTTTGCCCAGTGAAGCCTCTTCGCGCCTCTGTATGCATGATTGATGAGCTACGTAGCGCCTTTCACCTCTATCGCATTGCATGTCGTCCCTTTGAAAGTCGCCGGCCGTGGAATCGTAACATTTGTAGTCCACCGTGAAACGACATTATCCCGGCGTTTTGAGTGCACCCGTGTTGCGCCTCGTTCACCGAGAACTAATCCTCCAGCGATAATGTCGCCGTTAGTACTCGAGAAACGGGCCATCGAGATTTTCACCTCGTTCCTTCCGTACTCAAATCGAACGGTGGAACGAACAATGCAAACATATCGAACCGTGCACTTCCGTCCATTTTAGCACGTACGGAGAAACGTATATTTGAACGAGACCCTCTAAAGTTAATTGCAATGTAAATACGATCCCTGATACTTGAATGGTAGGAGAACTTGTGTCGAATTTCAATCCTGGAAGTATTGTCTGATATCAAATAATTTTAATGAAGTGATTAAATTTTAATATATCTCACAGATATTTCAGCCGTTTGATAATTATCAATTCGGAGTCCTTGTTAGATTCTTCGTCAAAGAAGAGCACTACGCTTGCGGATGGGGTGTATCAACATACATTATCCAGCAGGAGTTGTGTAACTCGTATTGCGTAACAGGATCGAGAATCCTTTATTATCCACGGTTCTATTTATATTGTGAAGAATGGGGTTGCGGAAATTGCACTCGAGGGGGAGAGAGAATGATCGTATACGTTATACCGATGATCATAATTCCTCGTTTCGCGCGCGGAGATCTCGGCTAACGGCAACATCATTTTTTACGCGAGCTTCGTCTTCATTTAGAGTTATGAAAACAGACGGAGGCGTTGTTTGTCTTCCGTTGCATCACTTTCTCTTTCGTGCCATGTCGCGTGGCAACAGTTACGAGAAATGATCCTCACCGGTCAACAGGTGCAATTTTAGGACGAACGAGCTTACGTAANGATTCGAGAGAGCTAACGTGCGCGGTTAAAGCGATATTAGAAATAATATCGTGCACGCGGCTCTTATAGAAAGCTAAAGCTAAGCATCGAGCATTGTCAAGATAAGCTATTGTCTCTACGTCGAAATACTGGCGTGACGAAAAAGTTTCAATAGATATCCCTGCGTGAAAGCCCATTCATCGATTCCATTCCCGTGTTACTCGCAGTTATACTTCCGTTCCACGATTGCGATGACATGTTCATTTAAAGCCCTCGTCGACGAGGTTTTAGCCACGGTTCAAAGACAAAGACAGCGAAATCGATACTCCTCATCTCCTTGTTAAAAATAATCAATTATCTTCCTTTATGTCTCGCGTGAAAATTTTTCCTTAGTTCTTCTTATCTTCGCATTCTTTTTGCCTTCCTGCGTTGTTGAATTTCCTTTTAAAGATATATTTAGTTGCAATTTTTGCACAGATAGAATTTGTATAGCATTCATAAAATCTGAACAGATGTCGATAATAGAAAAATCTCTTCCTGTTTCGAATACATAAGTGGTTTAATCGATGGAGGAACAACAATTTCTCTGTAGATGAAAATCGAATCCTTTCAGGATTTCATTCCCGCTCGATTTCTTCTCCAATAGGCAGATACTCTCGGCGTCTTCGTACTATACTTTGTTCTTTTTTCTCTCACCTTCGTGGGCTTTTTGCCCAGTGAAGCCTCTTCGCGCCTCTGTATGCATGATTGATGAGCTACGTAGCGCCTTTCACCTCTATCGCATTGCATGTCGTCCCTTTGAAAGTCGCCGGCCGTGGAATCGTAACATTTGTAGTCCACCGTGAAACGACATTATCCCGGCGTTTTGAGTGCACCCGTGTTGCGCCTCGTTCACCGAGAACTAATCCTCCAGCGATAATGTCGCCGTTAGTACTCGAGAAACGGGCCATCGAGATTTTCACCTCGTTCCTTCCGTACTCAAATCGAACGGTGGAACGAATAATGCAAACATATCGAACCGTGCACTTCCGTCCATTTTAGCACGTACGGAGAAACGTATATTTGTACGAGACCCTCTAAAGTTAATTGCAATGTAAGTACGATCCCTGATACTTGGATGGTAGGAGAACTTGTGTCGAATTTCAATCCTGGAAGTATTTTTTGATATCAAATAATTTTAATGAAGTGATTAAATTTTAATATATCTCACAGATATTTCAGCCGTTTGATAATTATCAATTCGGAGTCCTTGTTAGATTCTTTGTCAAAGAAGAGCACTACGCTTGCGGATGCGGTGTATCAACATACATTATCCAGCAGGAGTTGTGTAACTCGTATTGCGTAACAGGATCGAGAATCCTTTATTATCCACGGTTCTATTTATATTGTGAAGAATGGGGTTGCGAAAATTGCACTCGAGGGGGAGAGAGAAGGATCGTATACGTTATACCGATGATCATAATTCCTCGTTTCGCGCGCAGAGATCTCGGCTAACGGCAACATCATTTTTTACGCGAGCTTCGTCTTCATTTAGAGTTATGAAAACAGACGGAGGCGTTGTTTGTCTTTCGTTGCATCACTTTCTCTTTCGTGCCATGTCGCGTGGCAACAGTTACGAGAAATGATCCTCACCGGTCAACAGGTGCAATTTTAGGACGAACGAGCTTACGTAATCGGCTATCGATATTCCAGGGATGACCTCCGTCCTTGAAAACTTCTACGATCTTTATAACTCTTACCTTGTTCGCGAGCTTCTTTGATGTATTCTTTAAATACTTCAGCTCCTTCGGGAAAATTCTATACTCTATTTCAGCCGCGTTTCATGTTGATTGAAAATTAGATGCTTTACGAAACACTTCAGCGCGAACGAATACTCGTTCCAGGTACACAGATACATTTACGGGGAAAAAATATAATTTGCTCGAGCAATCTAGGATTTATGGATTTTCATCGAGAGGTTACCATGCCGAGCGGCATCGGGTCGCTTTTTATTTGACTTTTCAGTGGCGATCCGGAAAGTTCAGCGGGCGGAACCAAATTATGATTGATCACTGCCGCTAAAAGGACGTCTAGTCATAATGACTTCCCATTCGTGTCAATCCACCTTTCCACCAATTCGCGTACTGCCCTCGGTGGAAACTGCTCGTTTTCCGANTGTCAATCCTCTCGATGCTCGAGCTTTCCACCAATTCGCGTACTGCCCTCGGTGGAAACTGCTCGTTTTCCGAAGCAGTTTCCAATTTTATAGAAAGTTTTCACCCTTTGGTAGCAATTGATTTTTCATAACGAAGCCGGAATAGGATTTTCAGTCACTTTCCTAAGAGTTTCTACCTCCTCTTTTCGTTCCACGATTGCATTAGTGTTCGCACGTTAACGCGATTTCCTCTTGCTAAAAACAGAAACTCCAGGGCATGAAAATTAGCGCAACATCACTTAATTTTCCCGTAGTATGCAATAACGCGGTTCAACAATGGCCACGAGCAAAAATATATTCTCTCTCGCAAACACCCGACGCTTTGAGCAAACCGCCAATTCTATCAACACTGCCCGTCCGAGTTAATTAGTAATTCTTATCGCGAACATCGATTATCTTGTACAATAAATACATTCCGTTCGGCAGCAAATGATTTCGTTCACCTTCACATTATTTTATGAACGTGATTATTAAATTGCGTCATGGAATTTTTTTAACATGGACTACATTTATGACTTAACATCAAATGTGGTTTGCTTTTAACAATTTTTTCTGTCCAGTTAAAATTCACGTTATAGTAAATTTTTATTTTTCATTAAGTAATTAGAGTGCTGTGACTGCCATTTATTTTTACAGAAATATTTTGAAATAATAAAAGATTTTCCCTGGAGTATTATGCTAATTTATTTACGAGAGCGAAGGAGAAAAATATTTTTCTCACGGCGTCAATTAACGCCTTCATTTTTCTGCAAACGATTCGAGAGTGCGAGAAATCCGATAAAGACGTAAACGTCGTTTTCTCTTTAAAGTCCTGCGCCATTTCTGATTTCGTTTTTACTGCAAGGCCATCGTGCCTACCTTCAAAGGATAGTCCTTAATAGAAAGTATACGTTGTGCTTTCCTTCCCAAGCTCTTTGAAGCCTTCTGTCATTTATTTCTATTAACTCCAAGTCTTCTTTAGAAATGGAGAAACCTTTAGATCTTGGTCATTTTGAGTCACCAAAACGCCTCCAAATTTCCTTGGGTGACTACGAAAGGGTAGTTGTCCCTTATTCCAGTTACGTTTCGCAGTGAAGGCAGACACAATGGCGACCTAATGTTAACGAGAAGTTAAAGGTACTTCTGCTCGTGACAGGGAACGTTCACGGTTGTTTAACAAAAATCGTCATTGAAAGCGGTCGTAGTTAGAACTTTCAGACCGTATGCTCGTTTGATACAGTTAATTCTCCCCAGGATTTGATGAATTTGAACTTCGTACTTGTAGAATTCTTGAACGCGATTAAAACGTTTATTATTAATGTTCTCATTAGCTCTGAAATTTCATGCTGCTAATTATAAATGATTCCAGGAGCTTGTAAAAACTTAGGAAAGTAACGCGCTGAACCCTCTTGCGTTTTTACGCAATTCTTTTTCTCTTTACCTCAGGAACATTTCACTGGGAAACTAGTAACAAACGTATCTACTCATAGTTCTTCATACCTCGTTCTTTTTTTGCGTTTTTTATGCGAGCGATTTTTAAAAACCATATCGCTGAGGAAATTTTCCATTATTCAAGACAATTTAAAATCGTTTGTTGTTTTCTGTAAAATAAATTGATGTGTCAATCGAAGGAAAAAAGCAGGCTTTGTTACAAAGTAAGGAAGAGAATGGAGCAGGCGCGCAGGATGCAGGCCAGGGTCAGCTCCTGCACAGGATTGCGTCACACCGGTGCACCGAAATGTATCGAAGGTAACTTTGGAAATTTGAATATATACTGCTGCTTGAAAGTATGACGGTGGAAATTTATGTGCAACAGGAATTATTCATGAAAGATGATCGTATAAATTACTGTGCCAATCAACATCGTATTGAATATTGTACAAAAAATGTATATCAATTCATGTATGACTGTATGAAACACTATAGCAATCATTATATGAGATATTATATTTCTTATCTATATACATATTTCATTTTTCGTAAGAAGCTTGCAGACCTATTCACGTCGCTTGCCTTATTTATGAACAACGATAAAAGTTAAAGACGTGGGTCTTCTTTTTGGAAATGGATCTACTTTTACTCGTACTTGGAGGATTGCGAAATGGCAGGATATTAAGTATCCGTATAAGGATTCGTGACGTTGGAAACGTGGGACGAGTTGTAACGTTCCATCAGCGGGTTAAAATTGAATAAAACACGTTATTGCGGTAACGCGACATCGTACAATTGTTACGTGGGTATCCCTAAGGATCTGCAGTTTCCGAACGATGATAGAGAGACAGTCCTTTTCTGTCTAACAAAGAATAACATTTTTCTTTAGAAACAGGAGCAAGTGCGAAAGGATGTAATGTCTGTCGTACACGTGTTAACCGCGGTTGAATATTTAAGAAGAAATCAGAATAGCGCGGCACGTTCCCGAGGCACGCGACGAAATAGCAGCCTTCGATTGCTGATCGAAAAGATCTCGTTNTGTGTTAACCGCGGTTGAATATTTAAGAAGAAGTCAGAATAGCGCGGCACGTTCCCGAGGCACGCGACGAAATAGCAGCCTTCGATTGCTGATCGAAAAGATCTCGTTCATGCTTAAGTCATCGATTGGATAAATAATGCAGAGGCGTATCCGTGGGCAGCATGAAATATCCAGGAAAAGAGGAGCGTTGATAAATAATTTTCCCGTCTTGCCGGAGCAACCTGGCTCCGGGTCAGGGTCAGTGTCAAGGCTAACTCTGTCGTAACCTGGACGTTACGACCGCAGGACCTAATTCTCCTGTGCGCCTGTAAAACGTGCCACCGTCGCTTGATTGCACAGAAATTCGTTGCTTTTATGACCCTCTCAGTAATATTTTTCAATGA